>JARWLC010000006.1:96930296-97117796 GCA_033318265.1 Phyllotis vaccarum
AAAGATGTCACGAGGAAGCCATCTGCAGCCATCTCAGCATTATTTCGTGACCTGATCAGAACTGGTTTTATCCCGAGTAAAATCACCTCTATTTTCTTGTATTAATGAGAAATGTACCTTGCTTTCAGATGGTCACAAGGCTCTGTGCACTTGAGAGCTAAGAAAAAAGTACAAGAGTAAGCCTTGGTGAGGCTCTTGTAGCTGCTTCCAGGTAGTCTGGCTCCCTAAAATGCTGCTCCCTTCCAGATGACAGGTGACTGCAGCAGCCATCGTCACATGTGTCCAGCCTAAAGCATGATCTATGTGGCCTCAGGTCCAGCATGGGGCCAGTGTTGCTTCATGAGCACCAGTCACAGAGCTGAGAAAGCAGCCAGACAACATCCCTTCTCCTGGGTACCCTTCTCTTCACCCACTACACATAATAGCTGCATGGGTGGCTGTAACTGCAGAGCAAACTCTCATAAGCTTGTTTGGGGAAGGTGTCAAGGGCTGGGGACTATTGGCAAGCTCAGCTCCCATCCAAGAAGCCACCCTGTAATCCCACAATCCAAAGATCTGAATTTTGGCTGTACTGAATTATTCCGAACCAGAGACAATGTAAGCAAACAAACAAGTGACAATTTGCATATAAGCTATTAAGGGCAACTGTATACAGATTAAGAAAAAAATAACAGAAGAGTCATTTTATTGGCTATCCACAGGAAGTTCATCACACAGGAGGCGAGGACTGCCAAACAGTGGTACAATACAACACCCCATCTAAGCACTGACAGAAGGTTAAATGTCTGCCGGGGGCAATGGACCCCAGCAGTCCTCTGCAGCAGGGGATGTCCATCCGCATACAGCTAAGTCCACACCGATGGCATCCGCCCATTGGGCTCTGTCTGTTGCCCAGGGAGGTTTCACAAGATTAAAAAGTATGAAAGGAAGGAAAACAGAAAGCAGCATTTCTTCCGGAATACCACCACTGTGACACACGTGTGGCATGCAAACCCATATCTGGTCGGCTTTTCCCTTTAAGATTTTTGTTTTGTTTTAAGGAACAAATGGAACAGCAGGTCGATTTCAATTAGCTTTACAGTAAGTGCAATTTCAGCCTGGCCAGTGTCAAAAACCTTCCTCGAGTCTGTTCCAAGAACAGCCGACAGAGGGCGCTGCATCCACGCAGCCTCTTCCAATTCCAGGTTCCTCCTATGGAGGGTTCTCCCTCCCCTAGCCCATCTGGCAGATTCCAAACAAAATGCTCACTTGGCTATGTCCACTGTTTTTGTTTGTCACCTGTGGTCCCAGGGCTGGCGATGCAGGTCACACAGAGCTGAGCTTTACCAAGCCCCGCACGGAGTCTTCGTGCAGAGAGTCCTGGCTGGCCAGGCCCAGCATGTGCATGGTATGGCTGTGTGCCAGGGGGCTGCCTGCCCCCAGCATCCTTGGCGGTGAGGGTGCCTCGTCTGGGGTCAGAAACTGGTGGCCCGCATGTTCGTCCTTCAGTGGCATAATGTCTGAGAGCGTGGCCTCGGTAGCAAGGTTGGGAATGGAGGAGGGTGGCGTGGGCTGACCCAGTGTCAGGCTAGCACATGGAGTGCCCAAGCCTGGCTTCCCAGGCATATGCAGCTCTTCGCTGGTAAGACTGGGCTCGCTCTGAAGCAGAGGAGTGGCTGCGGCCTGCAAAACGAATTTGGTGCTCTGAATGCACTGGTCTTGGTCACACTGGAGAGCAGCAGGAGCCAACAAAGAGAAGGTAGGGAAGAGACAGGGAAAGGAGAGGGTGAGATAGGGGAAGGTGGGAGTGGGAGAAGAGAAACCATTAGTGACTTGTCAGTTAGGCAGAGGCAAGGAGCAGACATCGGAAGAAAGCCCAGCATATGACATATACAAATTTGAGTGGCTGAATAAAATGCAGGTACCCTTGGTGGACCTCCAGAATGCAACATCCCCTATAAGCTATGATACTCATGGCCTTCATCCCAAACTTAAAAGATGCCCTTTAAAAATAACCTCAGAAGAGTCAGGATTTTCCCATTCTCAGCAGCAGAGACCACTGCTTCTTGGAGGTTTAGACCTTTTGTTGTTTGTGTATGTGTGTATGATGTGCATGGAAGTGTGTGCATATATGTATGTATAGTATACACACACATACATATATGTGTGTGTGCATGTGCTTGTATGTGCACCCCCCCCCCCCAGTATACCCGTGGAGGTTGAAATCAGGGATCTTTTCCTATAGTTTACATACTGAAGTAGAGCCTCTCACTTGAACCCTAGCTGGCCAGCTTACTCCAGGTGCCTGTTTCTGCCTCCTGTGTGCTGCGATTACAGGTGAGTGAGGTCACACAGCAGTGAGGCACATTTCTAGTTTGTGTGATAAGGAGCCCAATCGCTCTGTCCACCGTGCTCTGATAACATCAAGGGAAAGCTGCACAGAATGAGGGACTCCTAACCTCCACCCTGCTCAGAGCCTCGTGTAGAGTTAAAAAGCAGTTTTACCACAGCAAGAGGAGGAACAAGTGTGGATCCCGAGTCAAAACACTCGCTGATTCTCCACTCTGGGGAACAAGTATACTTCTTGTGGGATTTACTTGGACCTTATAACCAGATGGATCTAGTGTTTAAAGCTGGGGCCCTTTGACTACAAAGCAACCAATACTACTGCACATGATACTTGGTAAATATTGGCTTTATTTGCCTCAGTATTCCCTGGTTTTTAAGTTAACTACAGAACCACTTACGAATAGCCCTGTTACTGCCAAAAAGCAAAACTGGATGTGCCACTTATCACCAGCAACCCAGGAGCAGGCAACAGGAACATGCATAAAGCAGCCTTAATAGGGGGTAGCGACAGAAACTGCCTGAGCTTGCAGATCTCAACTTCATCCCTTCCTGTGTGCACCATTCCCAGAATGCACCTTTCTCAAGTTCCCTACTCAAGTTCAGAAATGAACATCAAGGAACCATATAGTCTCTGCCTTATGAACAAAGCTAGCCATTTGCACAAAGAAACTGCCATTGCTTCAATTACTGACAGTGTACTGTCCAAACTGAACCAGCATGTACACACACACACACACACACACACACACACACACACACACACACACACAGAGTGACTGCCAAACTTTGCCAAGACAAGGTAGACAGTCTTTCAAAATTCCCTGCTTCTCAGAAATGTCTGTTACTCTAGGCTTATAGGCCAAAGATGGATGCCCCAATGCTACACAGAAGAACTTTGGGTAGTGACTGTCCAGGTAATGAGATGTCCCTGTTGTTAGGTAACAGTTCATTCTTCTGGAGTCTTTCATGGAGCTGAAGTCTAGATAGTCCTAAAGTTTTCCTTAGTCATGATAAAAGATAAATTAGGTGTAAAACTTTAAAGTCACAAAGATAAAAAAATCAATATTTTCTCTCATTTTGCCAAATACAAATGGAGTAGATATTGTAACTGTAACTCTTACTTGAGAACTGTTTTTGTTGTATATAATTTTACTAGGTTAAAGTTAAAACTTTTACTTAGAAAAGGGGAAATGTGGAATATTCCTTTACAGTGTGTCAGTATACATTGCCATGATTGGTTTAACAAACAAGCTGACTGGCCAATAGCTGAAGAGAATAAAGTTAGGCAGGAGAGCCAATCTGAGGATGCTGGGAGAAAGGCATCTAGAGTTGGGATTTGAGGGAGATACAAAGAGAAGATGGGAACACCTTACTGAGAAAAGGTACCAAGCCTTTTCTCAAGATGTCAAAGCATAGATAAGAAATATGGGTTAATTTAAATGTAAGAATTAGCTAGTAACAAGCCTGAGCTATTGACCAAACATTTATAATATTAAGCCTCTGAGTGGTTTCTGGGACAGAAACTTCCCCTTATAACATGAGAAGGCTGAGGCTCCAAGGAGTTGGCAGGTATTAAAAGTTTAAGGTCCCTGGCTTCAGGGCTAGGGATGAACTTAAATGTGAGGTCTCGGAGGTGATGTAGCTTTGGGTGTGTGTGTGGGGGGAAGTCTTGAATCTCAAAGAAACAAAGAGGCAGGGATGTGAAATTACAAACAACTATGGCCTGGATGTGGGGTACCATGAAGCCCAGGAAGTGGAGGCTCCAGCTCCCTTACTGACACTGCTTCCTTCTGAGGTCCATTCTTTGCATTTTTTGTTGTTGTTGTTGTTACAGAGGCCTTCTGGAACACTCCCCAACCCCTCATACCTGTGTCCTCTCCTGCTATTCACCTTTTGGTGTTTTACCAGGTAGACTCATGGCTGCTAAAAACAGTGCAAATATAGGGCTAGTGTCACGGCTGGAACTGTTGAAAATGCTTTATAGATTCTCATGGTGGCACTTGGTGCCATCTGGGCTGTGGAGAGGCTCAGCTGGTAAAATGTTGGCTGTACAAACACTAGCTGAGCAAGATTCCTAAAGTCCATGTTGCAAGGGGGAAGGGAAGAGAAGCCAGGCATGGCAGCATAGATCTGCAATCCCTGTAATGCTAGAAGGCAGAGACAGGCGATTCTTAGGGCTGACTGGCCAGCAGCCCAGACTACTTGACTTCCAGGCTAGTGACTCAGAAAACAAGGTGGACAACACTGGCTGGACACCTCCTAAGGGTGACCTCGAGTCTCCACTCACACCTGCACACACAGGCATGTACACACACAAACTTCTGCATAAAGTTACTTAGCACAATCTTTCCAAGTGTCTTTTAACCCTGACTTCTACACGCATTAAAAAATTATGTGCATTGGTGTTTTGCTTGCATGTCTAGCTGTGTGAGGGAGTCAGATTTTGAAGTTACAGTTAGCTGCCATGTGGGTACTGGGAATTGAACTCAGGTCTTCTGGAAAAGCAGTCAATGCTCCTCATAGCCGAGCCACCTCCCCAGCCCCCACATATTGTTTAAATGTCTTCAAGGATGGGTTGACAAAATCTCTGGTTTTAATCCTTGTTCACAGGCCTCCTCCGCCTCTTGCTAGCTTTAAGCAGTTCCAGTGAGCACAGGCTTTGGACACTGAGTCTAAGGACTGGAATCCTTCTGCCCTGTCTCTGAAAACCACCTGACTCCAATGGACTTTCATCTAGAAAACCAGCCCCTTCTGTAGGCAACACAGGACCCAGCTCTGTCTGCAGGGTATTGCCCATATTGCTGTCCTACTGATCAGAACAAGGAACAGGGTGGGGCCTCATCAGATTCTAACCAGTGATGGAATGAAGGCTCTGTACACTGGAATTTATAATTTCCATACTATAGTGTCTGCAGTGAATATCATCTTTGAAAAATTGAGTCAAGTGAATCGGGACTGTGCAGGGCTGTAATTTTAGTTCACACACACACTCTTTCAGATGAGACCTTTTCTGTATCATACTGTCCAAACTCTAAGGGTGGTGATCGAGTGGTACTGGTTATGGATCCTCCTTGAGATAACAGGTTTGGAAAACAGCCAGTGTTTTCAGGGTTACTATGGAGCTGACCTATAAAATATCCTCACAGCCTTCCTTTGATCTTTGCTTCTAATTTCTATTTCCTCTTGTTGATTAAAAAGGGTTTTTTTTTTTAAAGTTTCATTTAATTTATTGTTATGTGTATGAGACACACAACATGTAAAGGTCAGGAGGTACCGCTTAGGAGTCTGATCTATTTCTACCCCGTGGGTCCTGGGGCTCAAACTCAGGTCACTGGGGTTGGCTACAAGTGTCTGTGACCATTAAGTCATCTTGCAGCCTTCACCGTGATGCTTATCTTTCCCTCTCCTTACACACTGTGTTTTCTCTCCGTGTTTTCTGAGGGATTTTCTCCTCCTCCCCCTCCCCCTCCCCCCACACCCCATGCATTTCTCCTTGTTTTTCTCGTCTTCCATTCTTCCCCTCTCCCTCCCCTCTTCTCTCCCCCCCCCCCCCCCCCCCCAGCTTTCTCTCTCTCACCTTGAGCCCTCTTCTGGTCACACTGCTTTACTAGCTTTTCACTTTCCAGCAGCAGAGGGCACTGCCACCATTTGTGTTTCTGAATTTGGTAGCTCTGTTAGCTGTGTGTTTGAATTTATCTAACATGTTACATAATCTTACGAGAAAAAAGTGCCATATTTATGATGGTGACAGTTCATCTGCATGAGCAGCACAGGAAAAAAAACCTCCAATATATTCCTTTTCAAAACAATCCTTTAAAAGGGGTCATATTAATCAAGTACTGGTTGTATCATATGAAATCACTGAACTTTTTTAGATTAAAAACTGGTCAAATACTGAATAGGAACAGAGTAGAAGCTGACTATGCATGAGTGTGTACCAGCAGACCTTTGTGTCTAGAGTGCTGAGACACTTGCTCTGACTCACAGCCCATACACAGTGTCTGTGTTAAAACGGTAAAGAAATTATCGCTTCAGCTGCTCCAGTGCCACACAGCAGATGAGCATTTAATGCTTCAGTATGAAAGTACTGGGCCAGGCTGGCTCAGTGGCTAAAAATATTTGTAGCCAAGCATAAAGACATGAGTTTCCTCTCAGATCCCACAGCATAGAAGGAGCGAGCTGACTCCCATAGATGTCCTTGAACCCACACACATGCACCATTGAATGCATTTGTGGATATGCATGCACACAAAATACATAAATAAATGCAAAACAAAGAGAAAACCTTAAAAAAAAAAACAAAAAAAGAGAAAACACCAGCAAGACCATTACTTTCAGTTTCTGTAGATTTTTGGGCAAAACACAGGACACAGTCTATTTACTCTATTTTGGCCTACACAGCAAGGTCCAGGACAGCCAGGGCTGTCACCTAGAGAAATCCTGTCTTGAAAAACCAGAAACCAGGTGGTAGCTGGAAGCATAGCAAGGCGTGGGTAGACCTGGGGAGGGGGGAGGGCTGTGGTCCCACGTCTGAAAGGCTCAGTCATGCAGGACCTCAGATTTGCTTCATCAGGAGATATTAAAATATGGGATGCTTTGTCTATGGCATTGGTGGATAAATTCAACCCCCATGTTCCATCACATGGAATCAGTTCAATATGTTGGAGCAGCAATATCATCTTCCTAATGACAGCATCTTCCAGTGGCGGTAAAACAGGGCTATCAAGCTGCAAATGTAAATGGTTCCACCTTTGGGGTTTGCTGAAGGGCAAAAGCAGATATGTGTCGATTTAAATTCCACATAAATGTATTTAACAAGTGGAGGTCTAAGTAACACTTAATATTTGAGATTTAAAATCCAAAGGAGTTTATCCATCTATTAAGGATCATAAAGGTGAAGTAGCTTGTGTGGCATGCAATTGGAATGATTGCTACATTGCTTCTGAGTCTCAGTGGTAAGATTATTTTGCACAGTATAACCACTAATATATCCAGTACACCTCTTGCCATGGGAGTAATCAGTCTGCCTGGCACGTGAAGTACTCCTTGTTTAGAAAGTCTCTCATTGGTAGCATTACAGATAATGGAGTAGTGACCCTTGGGGATGTGAACAGTCAGAGTTCATATCATAGCTTTGACAATGCACACAAGGCTCCAGCTTCAGGCATCTGTTTCTTTCCTGGAATGAATGGCGGTTTGTAATCATGGCCTAGGTAAAACAGTCATCTTCTATGACACGTAAGTAAGAAGCCAGTGAAAACTTCAGTGGCCAACACTCCTCTGACTGCAGTAGATTTAATGCCTGATGGAACCATTTTGGACATTGGATCTTTCTGTGAGAAAATAGATCAATGTGACTTAAAGATGCTGAAATCACCTGTGAAAACCATCAGTGCCCAGGAGACATCTGTGCAATGTATAGCATTTCAGTACTCCACATCTCTGATAAAGGCAAGGATAAAGGCCACATCAGTGAACAGTGTCGCTGTGAGCAGCGGTGGGGATACTCGGGATTCTGGAACTGTCAGAGAAGCCACCCACAGCCCGTGATGACAGCTGTGGCTAAGGAGCCCTTGTAGCTCAGGACAAAGCAGGTTGCCTCGAAGCATAAATACAGACATTTTATCTAAGGAACTGATGATGGAAAAAGTCAGGATGTCTCCAGCTTTGATGACAATGACTAAAGTAGTTTAGGTGACATGTTCTTATCAGAGATGAGGCTGTAGGCAACAAGGATGACGATGAATCTGTAAGCAAAGGAGATGGCCTTGACTTTCTGTCACAGCCGAACTGTGTTCCCCCTGAGACAAATCCAGTCACTCCTGACTCTCCGGTACTGCACTCCAGACCTTCTCATGTCTTTATGGGATCACTGGGGAAAGAAGAAGATGAAAATCATGATCTGACAGCTCCGAGGAGAAACAAACATATCTGGGGAAGCAGGAGCCTTAAAGCAGTTTACAAAGTTGATTCCTCTGGTGCTGGACCTGGAATCCCAAATAGCTCTCCATCATCTGAATAAGAATCTTTAAAAATATGAAAATCCAGAAAAATAAATTGAAGTCCAGTTGATACAGGGGCCCTCAGTCAATGGATTCGAAACTCCAACTCCAGTGAGAGCAGCATCCTTTGTGCACGGCTGCAGTAGTCAGTAGACGACACCCTCAGGAACAGTTGGCCAAATGCACTGCTGACATCTGTTCAAATGTACTTCATTCAGAACATGATCCAAAAAACTTTGGATGACTTGAGGGAAGTGTGCCATAAGGACATTGTGAACTTTCAAGTGGAGATGTTTAAACAGTTTCGTATACAACTAAATGAAATATATTCTTTGCCGGTAAGATACTCCATGAATCAAGTCTTGGTGGCTGGAATCAAAAGACTTCCAAAAGAAAACAGGAGACATAGGCACACTTTTGAAGATTCAGAAGATCTTATTACCTTTCATGATTTGGGAAGTTTCTGGCAACTAAGTATGACACAGAATCAGTATTGTTTTAATGGCCACGACAATAGATTTTGCAGTAGACATTATTCCATCTCTGTAAGACATTTATATTTTTATATAAAAATTGTACAGAATACCATCTTCCTATGAGATCTTTATGCTCTGAACGCCTTAGCCATACACCAAGTGCCCTTTTCCTAAGAGAAGAAAATGTGCATATAAGGATAGGTTTATGTTTATAAGTGACTTTTAAAAACAGATATATTTTTAATGGAAAAATTTAGTCCAAGTTTTTTTTTAGGTAGCCTTCTATTTTATGAAGAATAAATTTAAAGTGGCAATTGGTTTTTTTATGCTATTGGTTATTATTTTGATAGCATGATGACATTAGGTATAAATTATTTGCTTGTATGCATGATACATTTTGAAGCTTTAGGTTGTATAGATACATGGCACCTTTGCTATTTCTGTTGCTGTGTTCTGTTTCGGAGGGATCTATATTCTGGTTATCTAACTTTACATAGGAGAAAACAACAAAGATTTGGAAAATTCAAAGGCTAGACATCTGTTGCTTGTCTAATGAATTAACGGTATGTAAAATTCTACTATAAGGCTATAATCACAATGGCTTGACTTACAATCAATGAAAATTTATTGTAAGATACTAAGTATCACAATACTGTTGCCATTTTTCTTCACAAGTGAAAAGCATGGGTCATTTGTACCATAACTTTCTCTAATTATAGTATGCTACAAATAATACCTTTCTATTGTCAGCCTTACCATAACATTATTTATATAGGTTCATCACAAAAAGCATTTACACATTGGCAGCAGCAGGGCATAACATCTGCCTGCTATAATCCAGTTTGATAGGATTGGATTAAGAAGGCTACTCACTTAATATCCTTGTTGCCTCTTGTCCAAAGATTTCAACTGTGTACTTTGTATATAGGTCTGCTGCCCTGTTTTGCTTTCTGGGATCAGAACATTTACTAAAACATAGTTTAGTTTGCTCACTTTATGATTTTCTAAAGTGATAGGAGGTATAAGGGTATGTTTAATATAAACCTACAAATAATTATTTTCAAAAGCAAAATAGGAATATGATTTTTTTACAGGTGACTCAGAGGTGCTGTGGTCTTTTCTTGGCAAGATATGGTGGCCTTATGACTTGTAACAAGTTTCATTTATATGTTAACTTAAGCAAGGTTGGAATGCAGAAGTACTTTGGCCTTATGCTATATTTTAATCTATTAATACTTTCCTACTTCCTTTTTCTATAGGTATATATTATGTATTAAAGGGGTCTGATAAAATAATTTAGTAATATTATGTGTATAGATGAAGCACTTATCATGAATTTAAATGCTGAGCACAGACAGTAAATACATTTCATCGTATTCAAAACAACAACAACAATGACAAAAACCAAAGAAACCCCCACCATCATCATCACCACAGACACACACCACCATCATCATCACCACAGACACACACCACCATCACCACCACAGACACACACCACCACCATCAACACCACAGACACACACCACCATCACCACCACAGACACACACCACCACCATCAACACCACAGACACACACCACCATCAACACCACCACAGACACACACCACCATCATCATCACCACAGACACACACCACCACCATCAACACCACAGACACACACCACCATCAACACCACCACAGACACACACCACCATCATCATCACCACAGACACACACCACTATCAACACCACAGACACACAGAGCCGTGTCCTAAGGTGAAGGGCGATAGCAACGCAGCAAAGCTCAAAATGAATTGACAAGTTCCTCACAGCAGACAGCAGTCTGAGAGGCTGACAAGCCCTACGGATTTTTCACAGTCCTGCACTAACCAAACATGATATAAGCCCATGAAGGCTCAAGGTGATTCATCAGATATGCAGCTGCTGACTAAGATAGGAATGGTCATGCTTCAGAAGAAGAGCACAAAGTCTAAAGCAGACACTAGACTCTCCAAAATGTCCCTTGTTCAATAAAGCATCAACAGACACTCAAAGAAATGAGAAAGATGTGATGGGACTGAAGGAAAATTATGGAAATAAAAAGCATGATAATAAGTCACTGGATGAGCTTAGCAGTGGACTGGGCATGGCAGAGGGGAAAAAAACCCCAAAACATCAAGAACGATCAGAAGAAATGATCCGGTCTAAAGAACTGAGAGAATTTGCAGAAACATGCTCAGGGCCACAGGAGCCTATACTCTGGCCTGAATGTCTAACACGTATAATCAGAAGCCCTAGAAGAAGCAGAACAGGACTGATGCAGAAAAACATTCCTAAAGACATATCCCAAGCAGCATCCTAGTGGTCAGTTCGGACCAGCTCAGTGGTCCACCTCATCCTGCCTGGGCAGGAGTCTCCACTACACCAGACTGATGTACTGTAAATAGTAAGGACTGGGGGGCACGTAGAAGAGTTAGGTACATTTGCCAACGTTGACAGCATATGAATGTCTATTAGTTACTTTTCAGTTGCTAAGACAAAAAAAATCTCTGATAAAGGCAACTTAAGGAAGGTTTTACTTCATCTTACAGTTGGATGGTCCTTCATGCCAGGGTAATGTAGCATGGTCCCACCATCATGAGGGGGCAGAGAGAAGGAGAGGAGGGAGGGAGAGAATGAGAGCCACTCATGTGAGGCTAGCTTCTGCCTTTCCGTGCAGTCTAGGACCCAAGCCCAGACACTGGTACTACCTTCCTCCGTTCACTTTATCAATGTAAATCTCCAACGTGAACAATCTCTGCATAACCACACACCCAGGCCTGGAAGCTCATCCCCTAGGAAATTCCAGGTGCAGTTGACCATCACCACTGGGCGTATTGGTGACACCAGAAGAGGCTGTGGACAGGTCATACATTCAGGCACATTTGGGTTTTGTGACTGACTGTGACATGTTCTTCAGGGAAGGCTCGGGGAGTGTGACTAAAACATAGACACCCCTGTTCATAAACACACATCCATGGAGAAGCCTCGGGTAGAAGGGGTTAAGAAGAGCATTTCCCATGGAGTCGGATTGCCAAGGACAGAAATCTCAGCTCAGCCCTCCCCAAGCTGTGCCACAAATTAATACTGAGGAATCTGCCTCCTCAATGGAACAATTAGCATGCTCTCACTTGGTCTCATTAACACCTCACCTCTGAGAAGACTGAATGAGATGTAAATAAATGCAAAGAATTGGGGCAAGTGACAGAAAATGATTATGGACACAGTAATTACTCTTAACCTCATCCCCCCGCCCCTAACTAACGCGACTGATGCCATTAGAGACTATTGTAGATGCTGGGGCTTAAGTAGTAAGCAAATAACATCAAGACACACTTATTACTGTGGTTACTATTACTAAAACTAGAAATTTGGGGGTTAGAGAGATGGCTCAGAGATTAAGAGCACTGACTGCTCTTCCAGATGCCCCGAGTTCAATTCCCAGCAACCACATGGTGGCTCACAGTCCTCTGTGAGAAGATCTCTTCTGGCCTGCAGGCATATATGCAGGCAGAGCACTGTATACATAATATTTTAAAAACTAGAAATTTTATGTATGTGTATATGAATGTGTATAAGTGTGGTATATGTCCGTGTAAAGGGGGTGTGGTTATATGGACCAGTGCTGGAGTCATAAGAAGTGTTCGAATCTATGCGGGACGTTCTCATCCAAACCAACGCAAATGGGGATACCCTCTAAGCTGCAATGAGAATGGAACGAGGTGGTCCTTGCAAATCAAAATGCTTAAAAAGGCATCGAGAGAGAGACCTCAGTCTAGTAGTATCACTTCATGCAGGATGAGTCTGTACCAAATACACTTGACTTTGCTTCAAATGGCTTGAAGTTCACTTTTCGACTCTAGCTCAGTATTAATGCATTTGCCATGTTTCACACTGACAATTAGGATACAAAACTTTTCAAAATTGATTGTGAGTGCTAAATATACATTAAATACACAAAAAGGGAAGTAATGGATCTCTTGGCAAACACCTGGGCCAGCTGCTTCTATTTCCAATGAACAGAGGAGAGATGCTTACTATCTCAGGCTACATTAGACATCAGACAGCTTGGGAGCTGTTAAGGTATGCTGGTCCTACCCTGCTGGTCCTGTTGGGCTGGTGGGCAAGAGATGGGAAGGGGAGGGGGCTGTAGTTAGGTGGCCCTTATAGGTAATCTAGGAAGTCAAACGGAAGGAATGTTCTAATAGCCACAAAGTAATTATGCTGTCACTCTTAAAATACCATTACTAATTTACCACATGTTGACAACTCCAGGGAGCTGCTGGGTATTGTATTTGGCCCTGGTGCTACTCAAAGGGAGAGATAGAGCCAAAAAAACAGTAAATGATCCTTGACCCCCGGTGGTGTCCCTTGGCTGGAGGTGCCAGCCTCTCAGCTGGGAGAGTTTCATGGATTTTTAAAATGAACTAATAAAATAAACACGAAAATCAGGTCTGGGAAAACAGCTCCATGGGTAAAGCACTTCCCACCAAGTGTGAGGACCTGTGTTTGGATCCTCAGAACCCACACAAAGCTGGGCCTGCTAGTGCATATCCACACACAGGAGCAAGATGGGCATCAGAGGCAGGACGGCCACCAGGAGGTCCCGGGCCATTGATCTGGCATACGCTAGTGAGCAGTAAGAGACACTGTCTCAAACAAGGTGGAGCCAGAGACTAAGAACTGTAGTTGTCTTCTGACTTCTACATGTATGCACCTGTACTCACATATGTGAACACACACAAATACAACATTCTCACATATACACAGAGATGAAAACAAAGACTATCTTAAAAAAAAAAAAATCCCAATTTGTCCCTCAGGGAATTATTCCATGTGCTTTTAAAATGATTTAAAGTTCATTATGTTTTAAATTTGTGTGTAGGTATGGTATGTGCCTACCACAGCATATGTGTGGAGGTCAAGGGAAAACTTGGCAGACTTGGTTTTGTAGCTTTATGTGTGTTCTGGGGGGGGGGGTTCCAAAACAGGCCATCAGGCTTGTATCCTTGGATGGAAAGCAATTTTACCCACTGAGCCATCTGGCCAGTCCTCTACCGTATGCTATTTTTTTTTTTTTAATTGCACTGAAGTCTCTGTTGACATCTCTTTCCTTCCACATTTACAAATTATTGTACTTTTCTATTTATTGTAACATTTCAGCCCTCCATTACCTTATCCTTTATGTGTCTTCAGAACAGAACAGTACTGATGTCAGACAGATATGGATTGGCAGGAAGAGGTGAGATGCACATAATCCTGAGATACTCATGGCTGAGCAAGACCAGGAAACAAACTCCTAACAGACTTCTAAGCACAGAGCCAAGTAACTGTCTGTGAAGAACTCAAGGGTAGAGGCCTCACTTTTTTTTTTAAGACAACATCCATTTTCACAACGTATTCAGCAAAAGACTAGAAAATACATTGCTGCAGTCATTTTAGAAGGTCAGAATCACGTTGATACCAACATTGAAAGAGTTTATAAACTATAGGCCACACCTCTCATGCCTCAGCAGAATAACAGCAAAGTGAAATC
The DNA here is from genome assembly GCA_033318265.1 of Phyllotis vaccarum. Classification (NCBI taxonomy): domain Eukaryota; kingdom Metazoa; phylum Chordata; class Mammalia; order Rodentia; family Cricetidae; genus Phyllotis; species Phyllotis vaccarum. Next base: position 96,944,660 of record JARWLC010000006.1, read on the forward strand.
AAGCAACATAAGAAAATAATTGCATGGCATGACCAAGTGGGATTTACCCCAGAAGCATATAAAAAACACAAGACAAGTGAGAAGAGGAAAGCGCATAGTAGGACTCTGGGGGGCATGGCATATAGACCAGATATGAGCAAAATCTTCATCCTCCAGAAAGAACAGACATACTCAGTTTGGGAACTGTGGGGCATGATGTGGGGCAGAGAAAGAGCTGAGATTATGGTGCATCTTCTTCTAGGGAGGTTAGCCTACGTGTTAGAACTGTGATGTTCAAAGATCGGGCTCACAGTTGGTCAGAGCTGGAGAGGACTTTAGATCCTGTCTTGCAAAAGAGGGATGCTGAGAACCAGAGCAGCAGTATCAGCTGCATTCGTGAGGGAGACTGATAAGAACCCAAGTCTTATACTCAGTCACACCCTCGCTTGCCCAGCTGCTCCAAAGACTACAATTGCTCCAGATACTATGCTACTCATACACTTCAGGGAGGGAATAATATGAGCAAATGCTTGCACTGTACTTGCCCTGTGTCAGGCAAGATTTAAATGCTATCCATTAACCCACTTTATCTTCACAGAAGCCCGACCAGATGATAGCACTAATGTTATCACTTTATGGATGAAAACATGGGGTCGGGGAAAGGCTATGGAATTTGTCAAACTTATGGTACTTGGGTCTCTGCGGTCATTTCTCCCTCCCCCTCTCTTTGTCCCTCGTCAGGGCATCAGAAGGCTGGCTTCAGGTCCACCCTGTAATGGTCAGCACCCTGGATTCCCAAGCTGACTCTAAAGCACCCCCACACGGAAGAGGCACCTCTATATAGCTCCTGTGACAGACTGAAGTGCCTGGGATCACAGATTGATCACACAGTTCTGTGCTATTATGGTTTGACTTAATTGCCCCTCACAGGCTCATGGGGTATGGCTGGTGGTGGGAGGTTCTGGAACCTTTAGGAGAAAGTAGGTCACTTGGCTATTTGTCCAAAGAAGGCATCTTCTCTCTCTCCCCTTCCCCACTCTGCTTCCTATTCTCCCAGAAGAGAAGAACATGCTGCGCATGTGCTCTGGCCACATCATATTCTATTGCACACTCTGCCCCCATCCCATCCTGCCCAAGCACCAGGGGCTGAGTAACTGTCAACTGAACCATCTCATCATGAGCCCCCCCCCCCCAATATTTCTTCCCTTAAGTTCTTCTCTCAGGTTATTTTGATGAATACAAAGTGAAAAGCAAAGCAACCAACAATCCATGTCCCATTACAGAGCTCAGAGTGGCTCACAGCATCTTCAAGATGTCCTCTCTTTAATTTCTAAATCTAAGCACTGTGCAGAGCAATCTGGGGTTGTCAGTGCTGGTCACGCTGGTCACTGGTGTCCATAAGGATACTACCATCTAACGAATGTTTCTAATGCTGCCTTCATGGACTTGATTCCATGTAGTAGTGACTGCCAAGATCTTGAATGTGGGGGGTTAAGCACTATAAACTTTCAAGCCTTGGAGTCTAGCACTTAGCACACAGCAGGAATCTTGGGGGAGGTGCTGCATGAATGGATAGCAGTCTGCATGTATATCAGCATTTGTGCCAGTGAAAGGAGCAATCAATAGACACTGGTTAAAATTCTGGTATATTCCCCTTGCAGCTAAAAAATATTGAGTGATAATTTTCTACTGTTGGTTTAGGATTAAACGAGGTCATTATGTACCTCAGACATCTGTTGCCTGATATATTCAATATCATCCCTTTTGTGAGTATATATACCCTACCCTCTCTGTTCTTGCCTCCCTCTGAGAACTATGGAAAGGGGCCTCCAGGGCTCGTTGTGTGGGCATGTGTGGATGCTCATGGACGAAGACTTTGTTCCACAGGGCTTTCAAAGGAGATTATTAGCTAGTGAAGCAACACAAGCATCCAAACACTGCAGTTAGCAAGCAAGGAGCCCAAGCATCCTTCTGCAGGGACCAGAACCATGAGTGACCAGGGGGTAGAATGATTTTCTATTCTAGCTCCAGGTCTTGGGGACAGTCTGTCACCGACCTTCACCTTGCAGCTCTCTATGCTCAGCAGCAATTTTCCTCAAGTCACTTTCTCTGTGTGACACAAAAACTCCATGTAGGAGGTAGGAGGATTCAGCTATGTAAACAGCAGGGTAGGCGGGAACTTGAAGTCCAGCTCTGCTGAAGCTGGAAGCTTTAGGCAAACGCAGAGGCCACTGACTTCCAAATACCTCAGAAAGCTTAGGCTCTGAGGGTCAGGGTCAACATGCTATGGCTTCAGATGTCCATAGTAAGACATTTCTTGCTTCCCCTACCTCCTATTTTACAGTGGTGTACGCATGCTACATGCTGCATGCACGCATGCTCAGAAGAGGTGTGCAGACAGTTTGGTTTAATAATGGAGATCTGAGTCTGAGGATTGCATAGAGCAGCTGCAGGCTGGTCTAAGATTCCAGATGGACGCGGTGATGCTGCCCACTGCCCACTTAGAGAAGCAGGGTAGGTTACTATAGCAGCAGCACACCCTGGATAATGTACAGCACAGGAAATGGAGATTATCAAGCAGGTCCAGCCCTGGTGGGAAGGTAGATTCTGTCCTGCTTTGATTTTGTGGCAGGGGCTTTCTTCAGTGTGCCATATACTATTGGAGCAAAGATACATGTAATAGTATGAGTATCTCTTAAGTAACAAGTGAGTCAGACTAGATGGCATGGTCCCTCCCCGGATACTGTCCAACCTGACCATTCACATTCCCTGTGCTAGCATGTCAGTCACATGGCTGTTCCAGATGCCCCTCCTACTAAGGCATTTTTCCCCAGGCATGTGTTATTAGGTTAGAGGATACGTCGTCAGCAGAAGAGATGGCTTCACAGGGAACAGTGGCCCTGGTGCAGGCAGTTCCTACCATGTCACTTTGCGATTGCGTGGCCCCATACATAGTGATCCCATTGGATGGTGCTGCTGGCTGTGGCGTGTCAGGCTGGATGTATCCTCTTCTGTCAATTAGACTGCAGAAGGACAAATATAGGAGGGAGAGAATGAGGAAATGATTGAAGATGATAGCAACATGATTTAAATGTCTAGGCCCTGAGGTCTCTCTAAAATGTCAATTGGATGAGATCTAGAATCCCCTGGGAGATAAGCCTATGGAGTGTCTGTGGAAGATGATCTTGATTAGGTTGAGGTGGACAGACCCTCGCAGCATTCCTTAGTTATCTCCACTGCAACAATTTCCCCCAACTTTTCTCTTTAGCTTCAAGGCCATGTCATCTATCATGCCAAATCAGAAATGTATTCTGAGTTACCACACCATGCTGGTGCATTGTGGGAGACCAGAGCAGACCATACCTGCATACTCTCTGATTTTCTCTCTGTATTTTCAAACCATCTCACACCAAAGCCACATTCTTTCCACTCCTGTCCATTGACATTTGTCTGGAGGGGAACACTATGGGCCAAGTTGTGCCAATCTCTCCACCTGTGAATGTGACCTTATGTGTAACCTATGGTTACTTTGCAAAGGTAATCATGAGAAGATAAATTCCTAATTGAGGAGGGTCTCAGCCCACTGTGATTGGTGTCCTTATGAAGAGAAGAAACAGACACAGGAAGGAAACCACAAAACACAGACACACAGACTAGAATGTAGAAGCTAGGGACCAAGGATAAACAGTCCCTACTTAGAGGGAACATGATTCAACTGCTCATGCCTTCATTTCAGATGTCTAATCTCAAATTGTAAAATGAGAACTCATATCTCCAGCCCCTCCTCCCATGACTCTTGGTTACAGCACCCCAGGAAGTACTATACAGGTAGTACTGGAAAACTTAGCTTCAGAGAATCTCTGGAGGGAGCCCCAAGGCCTGAGCAGGGCGCATGATGAGCTATTAGGTCTGTAGTAACAGGCTGGAGAACAGCTCTGCCTGGATCAGGGGAGTTGCAGGAACCCTGGATAACTACAAGCTGAAGAGCAAGGGTGAGATTAACCCTTTCTTCTCTGAGTTGCATTTGACCATTGTGTTTTGTCACAGAATAAAAACTCCAACTAAGACAGGTCCCCTCACACCTTACTTGGTAGTTTGAATGTAATGGCCCCCATAAGCTCAGACCAGGCACTAATAGGAGGTGTGGCCTTGTTGGAGGAAGTGTGTCACTGTGGAGGCCAGCTTTGAGGTCTCATATATATGCTCAAGCTCTGCCCAGAATCTTAGCTCAGTTCCTATTGCCTGCTGATCAAGATGCAGACTCTCAACTCCAGCACCATGTCTGCCTGCACACCACACCACACCATAATGCTAATGGGCTAAACTTCAGAACTATAAGCCACCCCATTAAATATTTTTCTTTGATGAGTTGCTGTGGTCATGGTATCTCTTCACAACAATAGAAACCCTAACTAAGGTATCCTACCCATTTCCTCTGTTTCTTCATCCATCCCGAGCATGCCCCACCCCCACATGATCAGTTTTGGTTTCTCTTGACTAGCTAGACCATCCCCTTCATCATAGACTACTCCCTTCCTGAGAAGGCAATTCAGGCCATGTCTGAGGTGGATGACACTATTGAGCAGACTGTCTTGATGGGAAGGTCCTGTTACATGAGGGCACAGAGCTGAGGGAAGAGAAGGCAAGAAAGACCAGGAAGGAGGAGCAGAGAGACATATCACCATTTTCATTGGTCGGAGACCAACCTAAGGGGGCTCATTAACACTCAGAGAGGAGCCCAGTTCTTTCCCTATAGAGCAGAGTCTGTCAAGTTGATTCAATGGGGTGGGGTATAAGGGGGCAGAGATCACCCCCAGCCAGCATCCTGGGTCCTCAATAAGTAAAATGAAACCCGGCTCAGTATGCCAAACTCAGAAACTGCAGCTAACTCCTAACCAGTGACTTTCCACTCAAATGACCCAAACAGAGCTTCAATCTAGAGCATCCTTTGACATTTCTCTGATCATCCTACACATGTCCCCCCACTTAGGACCCTCAGACTGTTTCTAGGCCAGCTGTCTAAATCAGGACTCACTACCTGCTCAAGTAGCCACTTCAGTCAGCAGATCTTAGTTTACCTTTTAGCTAGCAATTTAAACTGCTCTATGAGGAAAGGCCACTCTTGAGAAATGTCCCTTCCAAAGGACTTGGATCTTAAAGACTATGGCCCCAAATCTAGCCAAAACATTGTCTTAGTCACCGTTACTATTACTGTGTGAAAGGATAATCAAAGAGACTTAGGGAGGGAAGGGTTTGTTAGGTGCACACTCCCACATCACTGTTCATCACTGAAGGAAGTCAGGACAGGAACTCACACAGGGCAGGAACCTGGAGGCAGGAGCTGATGCAGAGGCCATGGAGGGCGCTGCTTACTGGCTTGCTCCCCAAGGCTTTCTCAGCCTGTTTTCTTTTAGAACCCAGGACCATCTGTCCAAGGATGGCCCCACTACACTGGGTTAGGCCCTCCCCATCAATCATTAAGAAAATGCCCTACAAGGCTGCCAACAGCCAGATCTTAGGAAGCATTTCTCAGCTCCCTCCTCTCCGATGACTCTACCTTGTGTCAAGCTGACGTAAGACCATCCAGCAGAACTGACCTGACCCCTTGTCAACCTGACACATAAATGCATCAATTTTCAATTAGGACTTTTCCTTTCACATTTATAACCAAGATGGCATGTTAATTTAATATTGCAATATAGAACATAATTTTATAAATCCCACATTCCTTACAAATTCAAACACATTAAAACTTCAGTCTCTAAAATATCTAATCTCCTTAAAAATATAAAATCTCTTTTAAAAGTTCAAAGTCTTTCAGTTGTGGGCTCCTGCGAAAATCAAAATTAAATACCTTCTAACTTCAAGAGGGAAGAACCAGGGCACTGTCACAATCTGAACAATGCAAAACCAAACTCCAATCATGAAAATAACTCAATGTCTCATGTCTGGGATTCACTCCTGATCTTCTGGGCTCCCCAAGGGGTTTGGGATCACTCACTTCTCTGGCTCCACCCTCTGCAGCACACACAGCTTGTCTTCTAGGGTCCAGCTGGCTCCACTCCACTGCTGCTGCTCATGGTGGTCATCCCATGTACTGGCATCTCTAAATACTAGGACCCTGTGCTGTAATGGGGCTGGACTTTCACCAGTAGCCTCTTCCAGGCTCTCTTAGTGGTGCCAACACTCATCTTCTCTGAATGATGCCTTTAATCTTGGCCTTCAACTGCTGCTGAGGCTACACCTTCACCAATAGCCTTTCATAGGCTCTCCTCATGGTGCCAGCTGCTCTGCATGACCCCTTCCATCCTGAGCCTTCAACTGCCACAGAGGCTGCCCCTTCATGAATGGTCTCTCCTGGCTTCTCACAGAGCCAAGCCTCAGCTTCTCTCCAGACCCCTTCATAGCCTCAAAACTAGTACGACCTGGGTGACTCTAAGATACCAACTTCAGCTGCCAGTGTAAAGTACAACCTTGGCCATCTCTGGAATACTTCCCAGAAGATTTCACATCTCCTCTTAATCACCCCTAATTTCTCAGTCCCAGTTGACCAGAATCAGTTGTCCCAGCAAAGGCCCCATTTCAGTAGTTCTGGTCTTAATTACAGCAGACTCTTCAGCCCCAGCTAACCAGAACCACAGGATCTTAATTTAAAATAACAAATAGCCTTGATTTGAGTCTTTAAACTTCTGAAACTTCACAAGCCAGGCCTCCATCGTCTGCATTACCCTTACCATTCTTATCTTGCAAGCTTCCACAGAATAGCTCATCAAGCATTGAACACTCAATGGTTTTTCTTGAATAAAATTCTAAAGCTCTTTCACAAGCCTTCCCTAAATGACATGGCCAGGTCTGTCTCAGCAATAGACCCGGTACCAACTTCTCTTAGCTAGGGTTGCATTTGCTGCGATGAAAGGAACACCATGTCCAAAGAAACTTGGGGAAGAAAGGGTTTGTTTAGTTACACTCCCACATCACTGTTCAAAGGAAGTCAGGACAGAAACTCACACAGGGCAGGAACCTGGAGGCAGGTGCTGCCGCAGAGGCCATGGAGGGTGCTGATTACTGGCTTGCTCAGCCTGCTTTCTTATAGAACCCAGGACCATTTATTTAGACAGGGATAGTACCATGTGCAGTAGGCTGGACTCTCCCCCTTGATCACTAAGAAAATGTCCTGCAGGTTTGCCTACAGCCAGATCTTATGAAGGAATTTGAGGTTCACTCTAAGGACTCTAGTTTGTGTCCAGCTGACATAAAGCCAGCAAGTACAAATACCAGGTCAACCTAGGTGTGAGGGAGGCCATTTTGGTCATGACAAGTTTTGATTTGTAAATATACAAGCTGGGCCACATGCAAACCCAGGACCATGAATAGGAAGGGATGTGAGTTTTCAGTTCCTTTCCTGGACTCCAGTATGTATTCTGGTAAAAGGAACAATGGTTTGGGTCTTTACTCTTAGGCTCCTTCAAATTCTCAACACCAGGCTCACAGAAAGATAATCTAAGATGGTGATTGATTTATAGCTCTTCCAGGTATTTCCTGACCTAAGGACCCTTGAGGAGGCAGTCCAGGGGATCTGGATTTCTTCACAAGGCCTGACCTTCTGTTTCCAGACAATCCCTTTCTCTGGGCTTTGCCTGCTCCTGTATGTCTGTTCCCTAAGAGGAGTGCCTGAAGAGTAGATGGGGAGCCAGGTGGGGTGGCCCATACCTTTATTCCCAGCACTGGGGAGGCAAAGACAGGTGGATCTCTGAGTTTGAAGACAGCCTGGTCTACAAAGCGAGTTCCAGGACAGCAGGGCTATTTCACAAAGAAACCTTATCTCAAACAAAACAAAACAAATAGTAGACAGGGTTCCCCAGAGGCTCTTAGGTCAGAAGACAGACATACCTGCACTCCCAACATTTTGGACCAAAAGCTGAGAGAGGGGATAACCATTTTTAGGTACCCAGAGACCCCTCCCTATGAGAGCACAGCAGCCTGGCTCTATGGATGAACGGCCTTGGCCTCACGTCAGGGCTGACCATCCCTGCCCCAATTGCTCTTTCTCTAACGAGGGCTTGCTGAGACTGTCAGTAGCAGGGAATGTGTATCCCATAGGCACACATACGGGAGATTGGTACACACAAGGGGAACTGCCTTGAAGGTTTTCCGGCCACCTTGTGGTTTCCCTCCCTGGAGACTCATCAGACACTTGCCGTGGATACCTGCCTAACTTGTATTTATAAAGGAAAGGTTAGTTTAAGAAATATTTTACTCTTGTGTCACACAAATAATCAAATTTGTCTGTATTCGGAATTCCTACAATTATGACCTGGGAACACACACACACTGGTTCCAATGTCAGATGCCCTGATTCAGCATTTGCTGGCTGTGTAATCTTGAGTATGCTATTTAGATTCTGGGCCTTGGTTTACTTATCCATAAAACAGAAGGCAATGGTTATCACTTCATAAGCAAGGAAAGAACATTTCAAAAGCTGATACAAAGCACATAGGAGGCAGAGAGAGAGAGGGAGAGGGAGAGAGAGGGAGAGAGAGGGGGGAGGGAGAGGGAGGGGGAGGGAGAGAGAGAGGGAGGGAGAGAGAGGGGGGGAGGGAGAGAGAGGGGGAGGGAGAGGGAGAGGGGGGAGGGAGGGGGAGAGGGAGACGGGGGAGAGGGAGAGGGAGAGGGGGGAGGGAGGGGGAGAGGGAGAGGGGGAGAGGGAGAGGGAGAGAGAGGGAGAGGGAGAGAGAGGGGGGGAGGGAGAGGGAGAGAGAGGGAGAGAGAGAGGGAGAGAGAGATGGAGAGGGGGAGGGAGAGAGAGATGGAGAGGGAGGGAGAGAGGGAGAAATGGAGAGAGGGGGAGAGAGAGATGGAGAGAGGGGGGAGGGAGAGAGAGGGAGAGAGAGAGGGAGGGGGAGGGAGAGGGAGAGAGAAACCCATTCTTTGCCTTGAGTAATAATTACCTTCAGTGAGTGTCTCCTAGGGACTATGTGAGCAACATGCCTGCACCTCCACCATTACCATTTATCCCTATATGGTTTTTAGCCACTTCCTATGCATGGTTCTAACCACAGGTTCCAGGTTATCCCAGAAGTTCAGTGTCAGTCAGTAATGAGTAAGGTCACATGCTTCTGTTTTCCTAGTCTGAAATATAGTACGCTTCTGTCTAATTGAACACAGATTTCATTCAAGACCAAAAAGGAGTGAAGTATGACCAAGTAAAGGCAGGCTTCTGTGTCGTTGGGTGTGTCTTAAGGGAAACACAGAAGAGAGTAGAACTGGGGTCATCTGTGGGTGTGGTCAGCTCCAGCAGGTGAGGGCCAGGCATCTGTCTGAGCTGTATTACCACAGAGAAGATGTCAGCTTTCCTGAAGCCTGTGACAAGTGTACTGCTCTCCGATTCTTACCTGGGGGAGATGGGCCCACATAGGGCGACGCAGCAATTTGTGAAGATATTTCCATAGCTGTAGGGATTGTAATTTTCTTTACCTCTTTTATTGGACCAAGATCCTTTTATCTGAAAGAAAAGGACCATTAATGACACAATGTTGAGTACCAATGCCCAAGTTTAGGATGAACTGGACCTAGAGATAGCTTTGTAAGATGCAAATAAGGCCTGGGACATAATTGAATGGGAGAAGGTCTGCCTAGCACATGCCAGATTTGCTTCTGGTGTTAGCACTACAGTCTATTGGGAGAAACTGAGGCATTTTTTTTCTGGTGGAAAAGAAGCATTTATACAACACTTAGAAATGTTCTCAAACAGTAGCTTAGATTAAGGAGCGATAATCTGGGACCAAGATCCTCATTTAAGATTATTCTGTGCTACTAAAAATTCCTTTAATAAAAACCAGTGGAGACTCTTTCATAGTCACATCTTGCACCCTCTTACCTATTTATTGTTTATTGCATGCTCTGTAGTGTAGGTGTGTGGTACACACACAGGATAGGGGTATGTGCTGATTGCAGATGGAAGCCAAGATGCTTGGTGTGTTTCCCTACTGTTCTCCAGAGATGTTTAGACAGTCTCTTACTGAACCTAGAACTTGTGGCTTCAGCTTGGCTGGCTGGCCTGTGAACTCGCAGGTTCTGCTCGTCTTATCCCCAATGCTGGAGCTACAGGCATGTGCGGCCATGTGGGCGCTGGGGAATCCAATTCAGGTTCCTCATGATTGCAGAGAAAATGCTCTTATCTATTGAGCCAGATCCCTGGCCTTCCCAACCCTAAGCTGCAATTAAGTGAATGCTATGGAAACACGAGCTCCTTAGCTGCCAATTTAGACCAGGAATGCAGCCTCTTGTTAAAATGGTCTGTTTTGCAGATTCTAATATTCATCATTATCAACTTGAATATGCTGTTTTAGCAGTTTTTTTTTTTAAAAAAAATCTCATCTATTTTATCATTTATTTTCTTCAGTTTTTGCTTAAGGAAACTGGATCTGTTCTGAAATATTTAGCATGCATAGACAGACAAAAATCTCAGTATGAAGAGCTAAGTGAGAACTATTCTTCCGGCACTATGTTTTCTGTCCATTCCCCCACTTCCACCTTCTCCATTATAAATAGGTAGATGCTCCTGGACTCTAAGTTCAACTTTGGGTCAGGGCAATTTTCTCCAGAAGCCAGAGATATTAAGGATGAAAATTAGATTCCAAGATGTTAGTCCGCTATGGTCTGTCCTTGGTCGGAGAAGTGCAACAAGCTGCCTCCAAAATTATTTAAGAGGATTTGAAGAAGCTTCTCAAGGTCATAACTGTGTGTCCCTGGCTCACCTTAGACAGGACATAATGGTAAAATGGAGGATGCAGAGATGACCCACACATACATGTAGGGTCCCGATAGGGTTTCCACTTCTTCCTCTCCCCAAGGTTCTCACAGATGGAGTGGGATGCAGGGGTAATGGTAACCCACCTCACACTTCGTCCTCCAAAGCTAACCATGCAGATACCCACGTGTTCTGGTCAGGAACTTACATCTTCATTTGTTGTCTGGTTGGAGCTGATCAAGTACGTGTGGAAACCTGAGAGGCCGACGATGGACCAGACGGAGAAGAAGCATACCACAGCCTCGAGCACAGTGAGCGAGTCAAAGAAATCAACAGAAAGATAACAGGAGACTCACAGGCCTACCAGAGAGGCTGGGTGGCAGGAGGTGAAGGGTTCAGACCCCATAGGCAGGATCTGGGCTCAATTCTAGCTGCCTGACCTCTCCCAATCTCTAACCAGAAGCCCTCCCTTCTTCAGGCCAGTGGCCACACAGGGGGAGGCACCCACAGCTCTAATGGATGCTGGTCTCCCTGGGCATCATTTCTTCAGAATGGACAGTTTATCCTTTGACCTTTACCTTCTCGCTTGTAATGCTACCAAGGATGGATGGAAACCAGCAGTGGTTCAGACCTTTGATGAAAGGACTACATATTAAATGCTCTTCTGGGTTTAGTTTCCAGATACCGAGGACCAGCTCACCAAGAAGTATCTCCCTCCCACAGGATGGTTTCTGGGATTCAGACTCTTACTTCTGTGAACTGTCTGATCTCAGCTTATGAAGCAGGTAAGAAGTGCTTATATTTATGAACTGGAGGGTAACTCTAGGTGTGGAATTGAGCTGGGGCGCTCCTTCTTAGAGACCCCTGCCCAGCTCCAACAGCCAATCCCTGGTATTCAGAGAGGACAGTGAGAGGAAACCAGGCATTCAATGTGATGTGTCATGACCAAGGGAGGAACAGCACGGCCTTCTTCACCAGATGGCATTGATCAACCAGGAATGCAGTAATTTATAGGATGAGAAAATTTTCCTATCCCACAAATGTTTATAAGAGTCTATTTACAAGATACAGATGTTTCTCAGGAAAAACTAGTTCATCCGGAGGCAGATCCGGGGTTTAAATATACACCTTGCACTCTCCTAGCAATGAATTACATACTGGGAAAAAGTAGAGAAACCTGTGCTTTCCTTAAGCACCCAGGGATGGAGGACATAGATCAGGCTGTGCTGTGTTACCACCGATATTTCCAGGCTGAAATAATTTATCTTCCATGACAGAACTGAATACATCACCCAGTCAGTGCCTCTGTATGATGATGGATACTGTTGCTTGGGACATGGAGTCTCACATCAAATGAGGGAAAAGCAAACAGATCTGTGAGTTGACAGTCACTGTCATAGTAAGTCACAATATCTACTTTTAGAGAATCAGGTGGTTGGGAGGGTCTAGAGAACAAGAGAAACACAGGGAAGAAACCCCTACTGAGGGACACAGAAGCTCTCTGCTTCCTCCAGAAAATGACTATGGTAGAGTTTCATGCATGCCAGTGGCCAGGGCTTCCATTTGTCATTTCCTTTCCTCCATATCAGTGCTGGGAAGTGACTCAGGAAGATTTCATGTCCTACAGTGGCTACAAAGCAGAGGTGGAGTCAGGGGATGGGGGTGGGGTCAAGATTAAATGACCAGAGAGGAGGCTAAGTGGAGGAAATGAGGCTGAGATAGAGGCAGTGGCATAGTTAGAACTCTGTGCAGCTAAGAGGAAATATCAGACATTGAGATGAAGTAACACAGTAGCTGGAAAAAGATGTGGTCCAGAGGAGAAAAGAGAATAAAGAGGGGAGTCGAATATCAGTCTCAGAAACACCTGCAGATTGCCAGATGTTTACAATCCGGACAGAATGATGGGAAGTCAAAGTAGAAGGAAGACTCAAACATGAACCATAAAAGCTGCAAAGTAAAAGTAGAGTAGGGTTGAAGCAGGTGAATGGGCTCCAGACTTCCAGCTACATTTGCAATGTGACCTGCAATTACCAACTGCTTCCATTAGAAGGCAGTGTGATTGGTGGGTGAGGAATTGTAGAGGTTTATAGAAACAAAATGGTGTGTATTTGTGTTTGTTTTTCTATGGGCATTCCTATGTGCCTTTAGAAGTCAGGGTCCAACCTTGAGAGCCATTCTGTGCCTCTCATCTTTAAAATTTCTTTTGATTCAGGATTTCTCATAGGCCTGAAGCTTGCCAAGCAGGCTAGGCTATCTGGCTATTGAGCCTTAGGAATCAGCTTGCCTCTACTTCCACAGTACCAGGATTATAAGCATAAATGACTGTACTGTACTGGCTTTTATACATGGGTTCTAGGATTGAACTCAGGTCCTCATGCTTGCAAGGCAAGCACTTTGCCAACAGACCCATCTCCTCAGCCTAGAACCACATGGGCTTTCATATGAATATATTCTATGCTTCAGAATAATTTCTTCACTGGTTAATAGAATACAGTGCTACTATGAGCTTTTACTTGTCATAAAACGACATGCCTGCCAGGCACAAAGTGAGGTGCTTTTGCTGTCTCACCCAGCTGATAATGCTGCCTAAGACTATATATCTCTATGAACAAGCAAGCTCTTCTTGTAACAATGGCTGCCATCACTGGAGACATGTCAGCTCTGTTCTAAAGGATTCACAGGAATTGACTCACTCAATCCTGAGAGCAGCTCATTGATAAATACCATTTCTATTCAACAAATGAGGGCATCAAGGCTGGAAGCAATGAAGGGTCTATAGAAACAGCTCAGCTGAGGCTCTAGCTCAGGCGGTAGTGCGCTTGCCTAGCATGCACAATGCCCTGCATTCAGTCTTCATCATTTTGGAAAACCAGACATGGTGGTACATGCCTATGATGTTGGAGTACATCCAGAGGTAGATAACAAGAGAATCAGAAGTTCAAGATAATCCTTGGCTATAACATAACTTGGAGGTCAGCCTTGGCTACATGAGACCCTAACAACAACACTGATAGGGAAACTGGGAGCTGAATGCTGGAAGTCTGCCTGGCCAGTACAAGAAGGTCCCTAGCTGATCTCATCCCAGTTCAGGGAGACAGGAAGCCCTCTTATAAGAGCCTGGGCATCTGTGGAAACCAAAGGAAACCTCCTTATACCTACTCTCAGATTTAGATACAGATGTTACAAACAATGCATTTCACTGGCCAGTAGCTTGACACTGAAAATGAATTTCTGAAGATACAGCCTCTGGATAGCCCCACAGAAGAGGAGTTACCCTCCTCCCAGCTGGCCAGAGAGGCCAGCTAGAACAGCCCTCAGGTCTGGGCAGCAAGGCACAAAACGTGCCCCCTAGCCCATCAGAGCTCCAGCTGCAGGCAAGCAAGCAGGGCCCCTATGTGCAAGCCTGACTATCACCTCCTCATCAGACCCTCTAGCCCATAAACCCCATTCCATTCCTCAAACCCTACCCATCTTTCCAACCTCAGCTGCTTCCTGAGACACAGCCTCTAGAGAGCTCCATCAGAAAACAACAGGAATCAGCAATCACTGGTCCCTTAATACCAGTGGATTCGGTTCACCTATAAAAAGACACAGGCTAAGACAATAGATACAAAAACAGGATCCATCCTGCTGCTGCAAACAAAACCCACCTCAACTTCAAAGACAGACACTTCCTCAGAGTAAAGGGTTGGAAAAGACTTTCCAATCAACTGGACTCAAGAAACAAGCTAGTGTGCCGTCTAATATCTAACAAAATAAACTTTAAACTAAATTTAGTCAAGAGATCAGGAAAGATATTACTTATTCATTTCAGGGAAAATCCAAGACGAAGTCTCAATCTTGAACATTTATGCCCCACTACAAGGGCACCTACATATGTAAAAGAAACATTACTAAAGCTTAAACCTCACACCAAACCCCACACACTAATGGTGAGAGACTTCAATACCCCAGTCTCACTGATGGATAGTTCTACCAGACTGACTCAGAGAAATAAGGGATCTAACAGATATTATGACCCAAATGGACTTAACAGATTTATATATATATATTATATATTTATATATTAACAGAATCAGAAATGAAAAGGGGGACATAAAACAGACACTCAGGAAATCCAGACAATTAGCCGGTCATACTTCAGAAACCCTCCATTAAATTGGAAAATCTAAAAGAAATGGACAGCTTTCTGGACAAGTACCACTTACCAAAATTAAATCAAGACCAGATAAATGTTCAAAATAGACCTATAACCCTTAAGAAAATAGAAGCAGTTATTAAAAGTCTCCCAAGCAAAAAAAGCCCAAGGCCAGATAGTTTCAGCACAGAATTCTATCAGAATTTCAAAGAACAACTAATACCAATACTCCTCAAACTGTTCCACACAATAGAAACAGAAGGAGCATTTCCAAATTCTTCATGAGGCTACAGTCACTCTATACTCAAACCACCCAAAGACATGACAAAAAATTACAGACCAATCTCCCTAATAAACATTGATGCAAAAAACACTCAATAAAATACTGGCAAACCAAATTCAAAAACATCAAAAAAAAAATTATCCACCATGATAAAGTGGGCTACATCCCAGAGATGCAGGGATGGTTCAACATAGGAAACACTGTCAATGTCATCCATCATATAAACAAGCCAAACACAATCACTAGATGCTGAAAAGCTTTTTGACAAATCCAACCCTCCTTCATGATAAAGGTCCTGGAGAGATCAGAGATACATAATAAAGGTGATAAACAGCAAGCCAACAGCCAACATCAAGCCATATGGAGAGAAACTCAAAGCAATCCCACTAAAATCAGGAACAAGACAAAGCTCTCGTCTCCTCATCTATTCAATATGGTTCTTGAAATTTTAGTTACATCAATAAGACAACAAAAGGAGATGAAGGGATACAAATTGGAGAGGAGGAAGTCAAACTTTCCCTATTTACAGATAATATGATCGTATACATAAGTGACCCCCAAAATTCTACCAGGGAACTCCTACAGCTGATAAACACCTTCAGCAAGGTAGCAGGGTACAAGATTAATTCAAAAAATGCAATAACCCTCCTATATGCTAAGGATAAAAGGGCTGAAAAGAAATAAGGAAACATCACCCTTTATAATAGCTGCAGTTAGCATCAAATATCTTGGCGTAACTCTAACCAGAGAAGTAGCAGACCTGTGTGACAAAAACTTTAAGTCACTGAAGAAAGAAATTGAAGAGGATATCAGAAAATGGAAAGATCTCTCATGCTCCTGGATAGGCAGAAACAACACAGTAAAAATGGCAATTTTACCAAAAGCAATCTACAGATTCAATACAGTCTCATCAAAATCCCAACACAATTCTTCATGGACCCTTGGATACCAGTGAGAAATTAAGTATTTTAATAAAATATTGTGTAATATCTAAAAAGAAAGAAAGAAAGAAAGAAAGAAGGAAAGAAAGAAAGAAAGAAAGAAAGAAAGAAAGAAAGAAAGAAAGAAAGAAAGAAAGAAAGAAAGAAAGAAAGAGAAATGTCTTGTAACAAGATCAGGCCATGCTACACTGAAAAGTTGTGAAATCCTTTTATTTTATTTTTTTAATAGAAATGAGGGAGCTGGAAAGATGACTAGGAGGTTAAGAACACTGACTGCTCTTCCAGAGGATCTGGGTTCAATTCCCCGCACCCACATGGCAGCTCACAACTGTCAGTAACTCCAGTTCCAGGGGACCCGACACCCGTGGCAAAACACCAATGCCCACAAAATTAAAAAAAATAAAAAACAGAAATAAGATAAACAAACTCCATTGAGAGTCAGTTTCATAAGAAGCTGGATGTTTGTTGACTGAATCAGGAATGGCTTCAGATAACAATCATTTCTTCTGCCAACCTTGATCCGTCTAATCCTTCAATAAGACAGGCAGCAGGGGCTGTGAATTTCCTTAAACTCCTAAGAGTTTGCACTAAGTGGAAATGTTCAAAGTGCCATGCTACAGACACCCTCCAGAGCCTTCCCTGCGAACGTAGAGAGCAGGCTGGGCAAGTACTAGCTCTATGCTCCAGGGAGCAGAATGTGCTTGTAGGGGAGAGGTGGACAAGGGAAGAAGTAATGCAGACTTGGGCAAGAGCCAGGCAAAGTGCCTGGGGATGCTTCAGGCTGGGGATAATAAACAATGGGAGACCAGTCAACTCTGTCTTCTGCATCTTAGAGTTTCTGACCTTCTCTCACAAAGGGGCACAGGAAAACAATTTTTCTTATAATTCTAATTAAAAAAAAAAAAATCCCAAAGTGCCTGCACACCATAGAGACAGAGAAGGCTTGAGTCAAGATTCCCCTAATCCCTTTATTTCAGGCAGGAAGCTGAGGCCCAGAGACCGAGTCATTTTTAAGGGCTCACATAGCAAATCAAGGCAGAAGAACCAAACTAAACCCAATTCCTGGACTTCAAGGAGACAAATATCGTTTCCCAAGCCCCAGGTAGCACATGTCAGCCACAGTTTTGCAGGCTCAGAGCTCATGATAAGTCTGGGATGGAGACTGTTCTTTTTTGGTCAAGTGTGAAGTGTGTGTTAGGTTTTATTATTATTATTACTAACCAGGATTTCTGAAGGAACTATATTTAGGGGCTCTGGATGGGCCATCTCCTTCGCACCATTTCCAAAGTCCTGGGTCACCTCTTGGTGGGGCTTTAGGTGTGAACCTATAGTCCTCATTAGAGAGATCATGCAAGGGTGTCTGCTATTTAAAGCGTAAGAAACCATGTAGGTGGCCTGCGGCTATAGCTGCCTGGCAGCCTATACTGAAGCAGGTGCACCCCACAGGAATGGCTTCATCATCCATCAGATGGATGACTTTCCCTAGAGGCAGAAAAACACAGCTGTGTTGTCACATGGCCACCCACCCATGACTGTGGCAATTTATATAAATGACTGACTGTGTAAAAAGGGGAAGTGACTGAGATCTCTTTCACAGGTTTGTCTGACCATAACCATGCTCTCAAACTTTCTTTGCCTGTGTGTGTGTGGAAGTTCCAGATTCAGTGCAGAAGTGACCAGGATCCCAAGCAAACTTCCAGCTGGAGCTTTGAAAAACAAACAAACAAAAAACCAGAAACTGACAAATGAGCTCTAAAGGTAGCTTAGGTGACAAGGTGTAAAGAAACTCAGGAAAAGACAACTGCAGGGTGAGGGTGTGGGGAGACAGTTCTAGCTATCAGAACAAGGGACTGCGATGGGACAGGACACACCCAGATATGGATCACAGCAGGAGGATGGGGCAAACTTTAAAGCCGGTAGTAGGTGTTAGACTCTAAGAGCCATGCCCTCTGAGCTCTGACATCAAATCCCATCTAAAGCCAAGTTCCCATGTGCACCCCCCTTTCCCTTTGCCCTTTCTTGGGAACTCCCCATTTCCCTTTTTTCTCTATCTTGCTTTCTCTACTATAATCATAATCTTTCTGTTAATCATAACCATATTCATCTGACAATAAAGCTCATTCTATATAGAAACAGTGTTAAGAGCCTCCTGCTATTGGCCACTGCCTTCTGTTGCATCCCCCTCATTCCCATGTGCATCCTTAGAAACCTGCTACCAGATAACCAGGCATATGTGAACCATACTAAAATATGCACAAAATCCTAACAGTAGGGGGACAGATGCTTGATTGTAAGGCAGGTGTCTATGGACACACAACATTCCCAAGATGCTTTTGGAGACCCTTTAGGTAAAAGCCATGTTCCTGTCAATTTCCCCACTGGACACCAGCTCCATTCTCTCCCTCCTGTGTGCAGCCTGCCATGGTCACTTAGCAAAAGGTGCCGGTCCTGAACCTCAGCTTTTCAAGTGTTGGGATTATAGATATGTGCCAGTGCACTGGGCTTTACGACCTCACCTTTGGAACAGAAAATAAAGGAAAAATGTAAATATTTACCCAAACAACACCTGGCTATACACACTTCGGAGTTTAGAAAGTAGTTGTAAAAAATGCATTAGATTTTTCTCCAGGTAATAATTTGAAATCAAGTTGTAATAAGGAGTAGGTCCTTATAAGATACAAGCAACCCCTCAGCTATATACAAGTATGTTTTCCAACTTCATATAGACCTCTGGAAGGACAGACTGAGAGTCCCACACAATGGAGAGTCAGGGAAATCCTTCCTTTCTTCCCATTTCTCTTGGAATTTTATAATTTCAACCTTAATCTGCTTCCCACATTGTGATCAGAGAGCTTAAGCTTCAGGCCTCCCATTGGCTGGGGGTGGTGGAAAGGCCTTGGTCTCTTTCTGAATGGAGCAGGGCTGGTGTGGGAGAATGTGGCTCTTGCTTAGGTACCACTACAAATATCACTGGATTTCCACACAGGTGCAGCTATAGCAGCCCTCAGGGTGTCTGTCTCCATTTGCTTCTAGTCTTTTGGATATCAACATCTCAGCATGAATGGGCTAGCAAAAAAGCCCATGCTGCCTTCAATATTTCCCCAGTATGCCACATGGTGTCCTTTTTGCCAACCTTCTAGTAAATTCTATTAAAACAGACCAATACCCATTAGTCTGTGGGTGCCTCTCAGGCGGGTAAGCATCACAATGAATGCAAATTGGAGATAAAGAGCTTTTTAGGGGGAAGCCTTCACAAATACCGCATCAATTACCATTTGATTTACCAACCACAGGAAATCCTTTTCATTTTGGGAGGACTGAACAATAAGTCATGATTAAAAATGACTGTAATCCCGTTAATGGGAAATTAATGCCAAGCTACATTGACATGATTGTGAATGGCAGGGTCCCCTCTCTGGGGGCTTCCTCAAGGATGCCCAGGGCACCCTAGTCTCTTCTGCACATGCTCCTCAGGATTTCTGCCTTTGAGATAATGAGGAGTCTGGGGGGAGGTGTCAGCATACAGCTCCCTAGCAAGCCTGACCAGTGGCATTTTCTGTGGGGTTCAGTTTCCACATATTTCTCTCCTATTTGACATGTAGGTAACTAAAGATGATCCTGAAATTACAGTGGGTTGACAAAGTCTCTCTCTCCACAAACACACACACAGTGTGAGAGAAATATATTGATTTTTGAGGTTCTCTGTTGTAGATTTTAAGGTGTGTTACTTTTGTTTATGTTATACTTGTTTAACTCTGTGAAGTTATGTTACTGTGTCTGTCTAAAACACCCAATGGTCTAATAAAGAGCTGAACAGCCAATAGTGAGGTAGGAGAGAGAAATAGGTGGGGCTGGCAGGAAGAGTAAATATATAGAAGGAGAGATCTGGGAGGAGCAGAGGAGGAGGAGCCAGAGAGAAAGAACAGGAAGACAACAGGCCGGCGGCCCAGAGGCAAAAGGTAGATGGACAATTCAAAGTTAAGTAAAGCTGGCAAGAAACAAGCCAAGCTAAGGCTAGGCATTTATACTTAATAAGTCTCCATGTGTGATTTATTTGGGAGCTAAGTGGCAGGCCCTCTAAAAGAGCCAAGAGTAAAAGAACCAAATTAAGCAACAGTTCTTTGTAAACATCTCAGAACTCACAACTTCTCTTCAGTCTACCCAGAGTTAGTATCTCCCTTGTCTCCTGTGACCCTTTGTCTCCAGGGCACAACAGTGCTCCAGGCACAACCTTCTGTTGTGCTTTGCATGTGAAATGTCCCCTACAGCTTGGTTTCTAGCTGGTGAAACTGTTTGGGTGGGGGTTGGGTTGAGAATTTTGGAAACCTAAGCCTTAAATGACAGGCATAGGCCACTGGGGAATAGGCTTGAGGGACAGGGCTAGGCTCTGTTTCTGGTCCTGGTTTTGCTTCCTGTTCTGCCAAAATGAGAGGAACCTCAACCACAAACCCCTGCCTCAGTGAACTTCACCATAAAGAACTACTTTTTCACAGAGATGGGAAAAGTAATGTAATAGGCGGGCACCCCTAGAACACCCCAATACACCCCAAGACCATGGCTAATGACCACTGTTAACATTAAAGAGAAAGAGAGTTTAATGAATATGAATACCGGTACATACATGTGTGGGCTCCAGGCACTGCAGAAAAGCCTGGAGCCCTGAATATTTTCGGGGCAGAATTCTTATACCCTACTCTGGGTAGGGGAGGGGTATGGGCAGGCTCGGTGAGCTAACAGGGCGGGGCCAACGGTCAGCTTAGGACAGAGTTTAGGAATGCAGGCAGGCAAGCTATTTCCTGTGAAACAATAAGGACCACTGTTGTCTCCCGAATAAGTGCCATTCTGGGCCTTATGGCCCATCCTCTTCCCCTAAGGACTAAAACCTTGTTTACAGGGGGAAAAAGGAACTACAAATCTCCTTATCGCTGCCACCTGCTGAGTGCTAGTCTCTTGGGATCCTCTATGACCTTGGGCGTGCCTGGATGAGGAGGCAGGGTGTGTAAGAGAGTTAAGGTGACAGAGAGCTGAGACAAAAGGAGACACGAGGAGGGACTCAGGCAGAAGCGGGAGAAGAGGCAGAAGCTGGGGACAAGCATGGATTAGAGTCAGTGTGTGTGAGCAGGAGCAGAAGGAATCCAGCATGGCGGGAAGCTAGAGGGGAAAAAGCTAGGCGAGATGCAGTGGCAAGACAGAAGCATGGCTAAGGGACAGACAGGTCTAAGAGATAACATGTACTGAATAAAGCTCAGGTCTCTCAGTGTATGGAGAGCCTGAATGATGGAACCTAAACGACTCCTGAGTGTAGACTTAATTAATCTTGCCGCTCCTCGCCTGGGACAAAACTCGGACCACAAAGAAACCGGACGCGGTAGACCACCTTAAGACATTCATTTCCTGGAGCAGGGCACATTGTGCAAGCTTCAAACAGTTAACAGTTAACAATTCTCATGGTAGGACTTTCCTGGGTGACCCCACCCAGGTTGCTAGATCAGGAATGTGGTCTCAGAGCCTTAACTTGGAA
The DNA here is from genome assembly GCA_033318265.1 of Phyllotis vaccarum. NCBI lineage: Eukaryota > Metazoa > Chordata > Mammalia > Rodentia > Cricetidae > Phyllotis > Phyllotis vaccarum. Next base: position 96,966,272 of record JARWLC010000006.1, read on the forward strand.
GGTCAAGCTGCTCACTAGGTGGGTCTCAGGAATTCAGAAAGTATCAGGCTCAGGCTGCTGGGTGTGTCTCAAGCAGCCATCTCGACCTTGGCTAGTTTCAGGGACCTCAGGAAGGGGTCGAGGGGAGAGAGTTACAGGATTTTTCTATTTTCACAGTAACAAGTGTCCTCAGAATTATCACCGCTTTCCCCTCCTCATGAATCCCACTATGCTGATTCTTTCCGCCATGTTGTCCACATAAGCACAATCTATGACTTCAAGCACCCAGATCTGCAGATGTCCACAGAGGAATTAAAAAAGCAGGCATGTGTTGTGTGTCAGCTTGTCTCTATAGCCCAGGCCCTTCTGATTTGAATATGTTTCAAGGACCTGGGTCAGTTGTCATCAACCTTGTGAGTCACAGGTTTGGCTCATGGTAGGAGTTCAGCCAAGGAATTTTGAAGGGTGAGCTGCCATGCAGCTCTCGCCTCTGTTTGAACCCAACTAGCCTGTGTGCTGAAGGTCTGGTCCTATTGGTTCTTTTTATTTTTTTCTCAAGGTTGGGGAGAAGGATGGGGCGCTCATAAACCTGTGGTAGGGGCAGCTACCTGTCATTGACCAGTGGCCCCTTCCTCACAGCCTCTGCTCTTTGTTGTGCAGATCAAAGGAAGACAGTGAAGTAGTGGGCAGGCAGGAAGAGAAAAGAAAGATACTTATCCAAAGGTTGGATCCCTCAGCTGTGATGCTGACTAGGAAGTAGCCTACCAAGTCCCTTCTACTAAGGGCTATCTGTGACTTTCTCCTTCCTTGACATTTCTGGGGGGAGGGCACACTGTTCTACACATCATCCAGGCTGGTGGGAGCTGGGGGCTCTTTTCTCCTCAAGTCCTGGATGTCATTTGTAAACACTGCCATCATTTATGCTGACATTTCTGGTAAGGTGCTATTAGGCACCTTTGCCTCCCATCTCTCTAAATCACTCAGTGACATTGTTTTTAGTTGGCTATTTTCAGACTAAATCTGCAATGAGAAACATTTTTCTGGGCCCTTATTTCTCATCAAAATATTTTTATGCCATGGTCACGAGGCCAGGACCACTGAAAAAGTCTGAAAACAAGTCATCTCCTCGCTCTAGAATCCTTCCCAGTGTCCACTAAGCTCAGTCCAACAGTTAGCAATTCAGCTCAAACCCTTCTCCTTGTTCTGAAGTCTGCAGATCTAGAGAGGATGAGCTTATAGACAGCATTACCATCATCAGAGTTCTGAGCAGGCAGGATTACAGGTCAGACTGACCCACCACATGTTGGTGACCAGCTTTGGGGCTGAGTTTCATAAGATAGCAGTTCTCAGCCTGTGGGTTGTGACGCTTTTGGGGGTTACATACCAGATATCCCGCATATCAGATATTTACGTTACAATTCATAACAGTAGCAAAATGACAGTTATGAAATAGCAAGGAAATAACTGTATGGTTGGGGGTCACCACAACATGAGGAACTGTATTAAAGGGTCACAGTGTTAGAAAGGTTGAGAACCGCTGTCATAAACAATTGAAGCTGTGAAAGCCACAGGCAAGCTTCATTTTAATATCCACTGATGCAGCCTCCTCTGAACCTGGAGGTAATAGAGACTAGTTACAGAAGAGCTGGTGCTGTGGTGAGGGGAACCAAGAATGCCATCCCCCTGGACCTGTTCTTAGTAGCTCAGGTGAGCACTTGGTTCCAAGAACCCTTTTTTTCTTTTTTGTTAAACAGTAACTACCTCCAGTTTTCTGGGTCATTAATAGGAGACAGGGACACATGGAATCAGTTCTTTAACCCCTCTTTGCTCATTATCAATACATCTCCTTCCACCATATAGGCCTCATTAACAAGTTATCAGCTGACTTCTGAAGATTCCCTGGTAACCACACAACCCCCCCCCCCCCCCGATATATCTAAATAATATGTCTACCACTGCATTTGTCCATATCCCAGGGCTCAGTAGCATGGGTGCCTTCACTTTAAAAAGCGTGTTTACATATGTGATAGAATCCTCTACCACATCTGAAAGTTACTCAAGAAAATAATGAACAATTCAAATGCAATTTACCCAGTTATGTGAAGAAAGACTGAGTCCTGAGGTGCTGGGTCAGCAGATTCATCTGTTTGATCACACAGCAAACTGGCAGAAACCTATTCAGCATTTAATGGGAACACGCTTTGAATATTTTTAAGATTCAAACTACCATGGTGCACACATACACACACTATTTGGGAGGGTGGGAAATGGTCCCGTTGATCTAAATGGCTTGAATCTGACTTTTCAGGTTTGTGGAAGACAGCTCTATGTCTAGAGATGATGTAAGTCACTGCTCTTGAGAAGAAAGCTGCAAAGTATCCCAGCATAGTCTCTCCAGTGGCCTAGGAGCTTCACTTGCCGCCTCATACCCCAAACAGACCTACACTTGGGCATCCATGATGGCGAGAAGCACCTGCCAATCACAGTGAATGTAGGCAGGTTCACAGCTCTACTTTTCCCCACCATAACCTGATGGAGCCCAATCGTGCTGGCTTCTTGGGTGGGGAGGAGCAGATAAAACCCCACATACAGCTTTCTGGCTAAGGAGTCCTCAGTTTAGACAGGACTGCACAAGTGTCTGGAGATTCAGTGTTCAGATGCTACTTCTCATACAGTGAACATTCTGTGAGGCTCCCAATGCCTCACAGAATGAATAAGAATGTGATTTATGAGAAGAAATGCCAATGGCAGAGTGATAAAGAGGTAAGAGCATAGGGGTTGGTGTGGGAGATTATGTTGTTCCATTGTAAATAATTGTCCCACCCACTGGTTTAATAAAAAGCGCTGATTGGCCAAAGGCAGACAGGAAGTATGGGTGGGGCGAACAGACTAGAAGACTCTAGGAACAGACAGAACAGAGGAGAATGCCAGAGAGAAGCCAGAAGAAGCAGAGGACAACTATGCTACTCTATGAAAAGGTACCGAGCCTCATGGCTGAACAGGATAAGAGTCATGGGTTAGATTAAGGGTAAAGAGATAGCAAGATGTATACCTGGGCCTTAGGCCAATCAGCCTAAAACTATTGTAAGCATCTGTGTGTCTCTGCGGGTCTGTGGGTCTGTGGGCCTAAACCTTGAGGCTAGGCCTGAAAGTCCGGAACAGAAACCTCCTACTACAGGTTGGTGAATAAAGAATCTACAGGCCAGGTCCCCACAGAGCCATCAGAAAGGATATCTTGCTGGACTGTCCTTAAGGGCATTGAGGAATCCTGTTTGCTGTGAACCTGTGGGAATAAAGCCAACATTTAGTATCCAGACATTTACCCCCACGCTCAATGCTTTCATCTACATATAAATATCAGGTGTCTAAACATCAATTAAACAATCATATTTGGTGTTAGGGCACCCGCTTTACTGGTCAGAGAGTAAGAGCTCACTGAAAACATTCAAGATGGCAGATTCATAATTAGAACCAACATCTGCAGGACGTTCTTCTTTTTAATGAAAGCAGATGTGTGTCTGTATATTTGCCCATACATTACAGCTTTGATTTGCTTTATTTTCTTCATTTTACAGGAAAACAGAATCCTACCCTCTCTCTCGTTTTGCCCACATCTGTTAACATTTGGCAGCAGAAGTCTTAGGAACCCAGATACTAACAGTTGTTTCCTTCTTACACAGAGTAAACAAAGTAAAACCCTTTACTCTTTTGGGGTGAAGGTGGTACCCTTGTCCTGAGATCTTGTCTTGCAAGAAAACACTGAGGGGATGGAGTTCAGCTACATCTGATGAGAACAGTTTTATATATTGCCATATTTTAAGTAAATTTTAATGATTTATTTTGTGTGCATCACATGTGTGGGTGCCTGCGGAGGTTAGATGAAGGAGTTGGATCCTTTGTGCTAGAGTTACAAGTAGTTAGGAGCTGCTCAGTGTGTATCGGAGTCCTCTGGAAGCACAGAAAACATTCTCAACCATTGAACAATCTGTCCAGCCCTGATCTCTGAGACAAAGTCTTGGCAATGACATCTTGGGAGATGATTCTGGGTCTTCTGTTTTGACTGAAGCCACTTTGCTTCAGGTGACACAACCTTGTGCCACAGAATGTGAACTGTTAAGCTAGTATAGCGACCACTGCTTCTTCCTATTGCTTATCTAGCTTAGCTGTGGGGTTAGTGAGTGGCAGTGTCCTAGATCTCTGTATGATTATCAACCCATGTCCTACTATGCAAAGGTGAAGAGGGAGCTTCGTTTTGCCCATATTTCTTCTCCAGGGGTTCCCTCCCTATGGGCCTACTGTCCACCATAGAGGCATGAGGTTTGCTGGGTGGTGGGAAGGATGGCTTAAGAAGGTCTGCATTGATTACTAATATGGAAAGACAGATGCTTAAAGCTCCTTGCCTCTCCCTGAGTCCAGCATGGCCAGCAAATGACAAGCTGTGGGCCATTAGCAAAGGCAGCCACAAAATCAGAAGACTAAAATAGACCCTACCAGGGTCAATGAAACTTACACATTTGTGAAGTGGGATGAACATCATTCTAAGGCTGGGAAGACAGCAGACTTCACTGTGTGTGTGTGTGTGCGTGTGTGTGTGTGTGTGTGCGTGTGTGTGTGTGTGTGTGTGTGTGTGTGTGTGTGAGAGAGAGAGAGAGAGAGAGAGAGAGAGAGAGAGAGAGAGAGAGAGAGAGAGAACATGCATGTGCTTGAAGACATGTGACCAGGTATGACTGAGAGCTCTTGAGGACTAAGAGTGTGACAGTGTGATGAACATACAAGTGTATATTTTCTGGCATTTATATACATGACTGAGCAAAGGAGTCCTAAAGCTCTAGAATGTAAGACTGAAGCTAGGAATTTGATCTGATAGTGTGAAATTAAAGTATTTAGAACTTTCCAGAAGGATGATAAATTTGAAGTTGTGCCAATTTGAACCGTGTAGAAATTCTTTGTACGATACAGACTTGGGCTCTGCCTAAATTTTGGTGCATGATGTTTTTATTTATTTGCAAGGTTTTTTATGAGAAAGTATATAAATTAAAGAATATAAGGCAAAGATACTATTTCTGAGTGTCAGGTATGTGCTCTTTCTGCATGAGTGAATGTCTAATACCCTCGGCTTTCTCTTTGCGGCTTTTGTGCATGACTCCACGGACTGACTCCTGACTCCACTTTTGCCTTTTGGGATTCAAAAAACCCTGAGAAAGGGGGTCTCTGCACAGCCACCTTGGTACCAGCTGCAGCTGGCATGAAGAGAGGTCTCTGAGGAGAACTAATCTTTCCTCACAAACTCACTAACTCAAGGCTCTCAGGCAGTGCATTCCAGATTGGTGCCCACTGGGGCAAAAGACTCAGTCAGAAATGACTGCAGTTTAGAATTAGTGGTGAAGCCTTGGGTAGCTGATGTAGTGCCACCCTTGACTGATGCTTAGAGGCTAATGGGGCCTTTCTCTGTCCCCACTTACCCAGTCTGTACGTGGACTCTGCCTGAACAGAAGGGGTGGGAAATGGGGCCTACAGAGTTTAGCCTCTCCATTCATGAGATCCATGCTGGCAAGGGAAGAAAATAAAGCCTCTCTCCAAAAACATACCAGAGTGAGGCTGCATGCTTGCTAATGGGTGCTTACACTTCAGGAATAAATGAAAGCAAAGCTGCTCACTAATGTGGGCAGTGCGCAGCTCTAATGAAAGTTTAAAGGCTGAGATCTGTAGTTCAAAGCCAACTCTGACTTCCTTCTCACCACTCCTCTGTGGGAAAGTGAGTGACTAAGAAACAAAGAAATTCAGTGTAAACTTCAGAATGGTGAATGGGGAAAAAATTTCTAATTTTTTATGCAAATATATTAAAATCATTTACACACCAATCTAATTTTTAAAAAGTTGCATTCTTTACATGTCAGAGGTTCTTCGTTCATATTTTTGTAGAGAATTGAGCATCTCATTGGATGTGTATAAGAAAACCCAGTATCTGTCCCTAGTCATCTGGGGATGTATGCTTTTTTAAACCATGGGTCAGTAGATAAAGAAAACAGACTCAGCTATTCAATGGTTGCCATTATGCTTGTAGTTCCTTGTGCACAATGGAGGGGTGAACCTTTCAGGGGATCCCCAGCAGACAGACATCACTGAGGCTGCAGAGGGCACATATATACCAAGGGGAAAGTCTTGGTGTGAGTGGAACCTGCCAATGGAGGGATGGGGGTTGAGGAAAGAGGGAGGGATGAAGGGGGATGGGCAAAGTGAAAGAGAGTGGGCAGGCTGGAAATGAAGAGGGGTCTGGGGAGAGAGGAGGAAGAGAGAGACAGAAATAATAATAATAAACTGTACATCAGAATCAACTCAGAAAAGGCCACGTTGGGCAAGTGGTGACAGACGTAATCTGATTCCGTCAGCATACTTACGAAGAATGACGTGGGTGACAACGAGCGCAAATATAAAGACCGTCAGAAAGGACAGGGATAAAATAAACATGTAAAAAAATCTGTAGTTTCTTTTCCCCACACAGTTGCCTACCCAGGGACAGTGGTGGTCAAACCGTTCTGAAATGAGAGGCAGAAAAAACAAAAGTGGAATTCAGTTAATAAAATATCTTTTACAAAGGGAGCTCCCTCCCCCCACAATACTCCAATAATATATAACAAAACAGCATCACGTATTTCCAAACGGACAGCTCAGAGAGGCGCTTATTAACAATGACACATTTTAAGAATGTAATTATGTTTCTAACAGGACACAGGTGTTTTGAAACACCACATGTGAATTCCTTTCAGATGGTTAAAGAGACAGTAGCACACATTCTCAAACTCAGACTCAATTCTTTCTCAAAAGAAATCTTTGTGTTCACAGAGCTATTTTCCCTTAAATGGGGGCAGCATCATCTGATGACTGGACCGGGCTGGCTATGTCATTGGGTGGCCTCCTGATCCAGGGAGTGGTTACAGAGAGTCATAATGGGCCTAGGGCAGGACAGAGGGACAATACTTTGTTCTTCCATGCCAGTTATCACTTAACATAAAGTGGTCACATACGCTAATTTATTCCTATCAGGAAAATAATGTCACTATACTTTCTTACAGACAAGCGAACCGAGGCATGAGTTGATGAGAGACTGTGTGGCACAGGCAGCCAGTTCAGCATCAGTATGATGAGCCCTGAGGCCAGGCCTTTGGGGGCACTTTGTCTCCCAGCATACTCACTGCCTGTGGCCCTTCCGATCAGCAGCAAGCTAGGTTTGGGCACTGAATGCCATCGCCCCACTGTGCCTAAGTACAAGCCTAAGGCTTCTCTTTTGGGGAAATTCACACAAAGTCTGAAATGCATTTGAGATTTGTCCTTCCGCTTTCTCCTACTATTCAGCTGATCTTCTATGCAGACCAACTGTTCCATGTCATCCTAACAACCCACTCACGTCAGACCACCTGTCATGAACTGGAGATGTTCAGTGTCTGACTTAGCTCTGCATTCAGGAGCTTTCCTCAGCTTACTGCCTACCTAATTTCCATATTTATCTCTGTATGGGTTTCACAAAACGTAAAGGGAAGGTGCTGCTGAGTGTGACTCTATAAATAAACTATGACAGATGTGGCCAAAGTGGCAAATGTCATGATCCAACCCCCCTCCATGCCATGTTGAGAGGGGCTCAAGGATGCCTGGGTGAGGGTGGTGGTTTCAGAAAAGGAAGGGGCACTGACCTGCAAGCAGGATGGTTAAGCGGCAGTCAGTCTGAAGAGAAAGCAGGACAAATCTCAGAGCTCAGTGGCCTGGTGACAGAGCCAATGGCCTTAATATATAGGCACTTAAGGAAAGTGATCCCTACTGGTGAGGCCCTGGGAATTCACATTAGCACACACTGTAAGCTAACACCTCACTGTGGCTAAGAGAGGGTAGGTTATACAGACAGTGTGGGGAATCCTTAGGACCATGAAAACCTGCTGGGTTCTAATAGATACCTATTATGCTGTTGGCTATTTGTTCAAGGCTCCAGGACCTCTAATCTCTAATGCAAGCCACGGACTCTGACAGTATGTCAACATAAGGGTCCTAACAAACATGTTCAGTCTGGTGGGGATGTGGATGATGGAAGGCTGTGCACAGGGGATGGCTGGTATACGAGAACTCCTGAATCTTCCTTTCAATTTTTCTGTGACTCTAAAAACAATCTTAAATAAGCAAACATCATCTCCCCATGTCATCCATCAGTCTTCCACTTATACAATGGCAGCTCTGCATGATCAAGAATGTAAGGGGAAGATGTCTTAATGGGCCAGATTTCCCAAGACTATAAAGCTATTATTTTAAGCAACAACTTTTCTGCTTGACAGCTGAGCGTAAAAAAATGGGAAAGTAAAAAACAGGAGCAGACAAGTGGTGTGGGGCCAGAATCTGCTTTTCCTAGTGGACCTGCAGATCCTGTGTAGAGATGGAGCCTCTGAATTACAGGGAAATGACTCTCAGCAAACACCACGTGCACTGTATGGAGGAACCATTAGCAACCAAAAGCCTCAAGACAACACAGTTTTATTCTGTGGGGCCCATTTCCTCAGAGTAGTTCTTTTAATTTTAGCTTAGAAATCTTTAAATCCAGCCAAGACAAGCTGCAGAGCTCCCAAGACAGCCAAGGATGACCCAATGAGTCTTGTGGGTTCCAGGAGGCCTCTGGGAAGCCAGTACTTCCAGGGTAGAGCTTGGCACCTGGCTCTTCCAAAGCCTGGCCTAGAAGCCATTTCCCTTAGAAATTGTCTTGCTGAAAACTCTTCTTGGCTGACAAGATGGGACTAATACTGCAGGCACACTGAGCTGTTCACAATGGACTGTTTCTCATGTCTTCTGCAGATGCTGAGTTCATGGTGGCTACTGGGTCTGAAGCTCCTACCAGCCTTCTGTGCATGTGGAAAGCAGGGTATCAAAGGCATGCCTGGAGGCTGACATCTATTCTATTTCTCAACCCTGTGCTTGAAACCCCTCCTTCTTCCCTTCCACTGCCCATGAGCTGGGGGGGGGGGAGGGCTGGCATGCTGTTTTCTCTTCATTGTGGACTCTGTGCATGGGTAAACCTTACATCTGTAGGCTCAAGAGCCACCTATGTGTTGACAATTCCTGCTTTCAGCAATACACGCCTTCTAGAACTGGCTGGTGTCTCAGGGAGGCCTTCTTCCAGAAGACTTCCCATTACTCTCTACCAAATATGAACTCCTACAGACTACTATGCAGCCAGCTACCCAGCTCAGAAACCGGCACACAACAGCTGATCTCACCTTTCATCCTTGGCCACATCCATCTATGAGCAAGACCCGCGGGCTCTGCCCACTTCCATTTGAAAGTACGTTGTTGGTTGTCATTTGTTTCCAACTGCCGAAATATTGACTAGGCTTCAATCTAATGGATATTTACTAGAGGACTGAATATGCCTGTATATCACCAGGACTTCTGCCGTCCTGCAGTGTGGTCTGAGGGCCTTTTACTCCACCCTCCTAACCCCCATGATTCCTGAGGCAGGTTTGGAGCTTATAATCATCTCTATAAACCTTGCACCCAGAAGACTTGTAATAAATATGCACCAGTTACAGAAACAAATGACCTTCAGTGCCTTCAGCAGGCTTAGGGATGTCCTAATGGGCAACCGATGGTCTTAACAAAAGTGGTGGAAGGGAATATTTTGGGCTTGCCAGCCATAAGGAAATACAAGGGGCCTTGGCATATGTTGATGCTCAGGGAAGTCAGGGTGGTGCGTGTGTGTGTGTGTGTGTGTGTGTGTGTGTGTGTGTGTGTGTGTGGGAGTGGCGGCTGGATAATGCACTGGACAAGCAGGTGGCCAGCTGGTTTGTGAATCAGCTATTAGAGTAGAGAGTGATGTATGAGGAAAGGCAACTCCATATTAAAGCTCTTCCATGGAGACCTAGTGAGACCCCCAAGGATGTAAGGGCACCCAGTCACCTGCCTCAATCTCACAGGGAGACACCGTCTAGGAAAAGGAAATAGGCTCCTACCTTGCAGCCCTAATTTATTAATGACCACAGCAGGCTTCCAGACACATACATATTTCCACAGTAAGAAGCCTTACTTTCTATCATTGGACAACAGATCTCTGCCATCTCTGTTCTCCATTTCATAGCCCAGAAAGCCCTGAGGAAGGTGAACAGTCTGGATACAGTGGCCTAGCAGCTTTGGAACTCTGTGTGAGACACTTAGTCTCTTCTGATTAAAGAAGACCTGGGAGAGGTTAAAAATAAAAGAGACCTTAGGATAGAGGACTTGTTAAAATTGACAGGAACTGAGAAGTAACTGAATCAAGGAAAAAAAAAATACTTGTAATGAGTTGTGTTTGAAGAATGAATTTTAAAAAAGGCAAAATTTTTAAACTTCCCAGAAGTTGGGCTTCAGAGTAGGCTTCAGTAGTGTATTGATGTGGCCTGGGGTTTCCTCTTGGGTGATCTGGAGCCAGAATTTGGCCTTCTCTCCCTCCCTTCTTTTTGGAGACAAGGTCTCACATGTAGCTCTGGCTGGCCTGAAATGTGCTTATGGAGACTAGGCTGGCCTTAAACTTACAAAGATCCATCTTCCTCTGCCTCCCTGAGTGCTGCCACCACACCAAGATAGAATTCTCCTTCCCTGGCCACATGAACAAGTCTTCATTCCCTGGAGTGACTTGAGAATTCCCAGAGTTGGGAACCACAGCAGAGGAGATTTGAAAGTTCTAATCTAAATGTTAATTGCATCCAAATTAAGTTAAATGTTTTTTTAAAGATTTGAAGTGGAAAATTGCTGTTCTTTAAACCTCAGGCCTTTTTACCTCCAAAGGTAGAAGTATTTCCTCTTTTAAGATTTGTGTGTGTGTGTGTGTGTGTTTTAGGACAAATGTTGGGATATAGTGACAGATATTATTACTTGGACTTATGGGTTACATGGTACTCCTAACGCAATTCCACAGGAAGTTAAAAATGAACTCAGTGAGGGCTTGAGAACTAAGTCTTCACCACTAAAGAGTTTCTGCCTCCAGCCAGATCTGTTAGTAGTTCCCACTGCACTTGAGGCTGGGAAGACTTTGGAAAAGCACCTTTGCACTTGTCACTTTATGATACCTCTTGCTTTTATATGGCCTAAGTGCTCACCCAGGCATGGTGCAAAGCACTTAGCCTAAACTGTATAATTTATTTTTAGTGCATATGTGTGCATGCTTGTGTGTATATGTGCACATGTGTGTGCATGTTTGCATGTATGTGGGGGTTGGAGAACACCCTTGGGTGTCATCCCAAGAATGTTGTCACTCTAAGATTGGGTCTCTCAGTGGTCTGGAACTTACCAATTAGGTTAGACTGGCTGGCCAGCAAGTCCTGGGGAACAAGCATGTACCACCATATCTACCATTTTTACACACATGCCAGGGACCCAACTTAGTCTTCATGCTTACAAGGCAAGGACTTTACCAACTGAACCATATCTCCAGCCCAATTCTTATCATTTAATGACCATACAGTCCAACAGGCCCAATGCTACTGTTTCATTTTACTGGTGAGGAAATGGCCTTGGAATCAGGTGTTCATCCAAATATTGAACCTTTCTAGGGCTACATCTAATGCCAGCTCTCTTCTGGTCAATGTGCCAAGGGGCTGGTCTGCCTCTTTTGGAGCAGCTGTTTGGCTGTACCATTTCAAGGCTTTTGTGGGCTCCAGGCCCAGTGAGTCCACAAGAGTGAGGATGCTTGGCCTAGTGCTGAATGGGGGCAGCTAGGCTTCTTGCAGTGGAAAATACTCAGCCTGTGTCTAGAAGCTCTTACTCTTGAAAAATCTTTTAGCCCCAGGAAGGGGAGGATTTATTCTTAGCTATGGAAATTAGAGCCATTCAGTGGATATTATGGATGGGTCTGCAGAGCCTGAGGGTGGGAATATGGGACCAAGCAAACATCAGATAGGAAGTTTCTTTCTATACCTTATCTCCCCAGCTCCCTTCCCTCCAAATGGATTCTATCTAATTTGCTGGAAAACCAAAATTCTATGTGTTAACTGCATAGCCTTACAGTGCTTCCAATGGGGATTCATTTACAAAGGTAGGTAAATTCAGAGATATCTTTGGGGCAAAAAATTAAAACCCCAAAACACCATGTCTTATCCCTGTATGTGTTTTTACCATTTTGGCATCTCTCCAATGTCTTATAAATTAATATTCTTTGGCTTTCAAATCTATTAAAAAATCAACTAAAACTTTTCAACATAAAAGCAATTAGTAAATGTAGAATTATTGCCTTTATGGCACAATTTAGCATCACCTTGGGCGACTGTGTGGCCCATTCTAACAGGTTCTCCCTCCCATCCCTGTGCTCTTACTAGCCTGGGCCAGCTTCCCCTCACCTGGCAGGTTGTAGGTTTTTCTTTTGCACATGAGTTTTAAAGTAGTTTGATTGATGGACTATGATGTTTACCCTACCCCCCAAGTCATCTTTTGGGCCAAATTATACCTATTTCTGTCCTCAAACTGTCTAGGTTTGTCACCTGTTTTTAATTCCACTTTTCCAGTGGTAATAAATTTATATCTCAGGGAGAAGGGACAAACAGCTACTGGAGAGGCCAGAATTGAGGCAAGTCATACTGTAACAAATACTTAGTTGTTTTTGCTAGCCCCCACCCTGACTCTTTGATAGCTAAAAACAACAGCCTAGCATTTGATTTTATTTTATATCTGTTGCCCATCTTAAAAACTTGGATCAGACTAAATATGAGCATGTTGACCACTCAAGGACTACCTGTCCAAGCACAGTGATTGCTCCCCTGGTTCATCCCATTCTCATGAAGAATGAATTAGCTTACTGTCAGCTTTCAAAATGTCCTGTTCCTCACAACACTTGCCCAAAGCACCCAAAACATCCCTAGTCATTGTCCAAACCTAAACCATCTTAGATCCCAGGAACATAGAACTTCGCAGATCACCTGTAGCAGGACAGGCCCATAGAATCGAGGGAACTGGATTAAACCAGTTGCCAGGGCATGTACATAATGTACTTATGAGTCAACATGGAGTCGGCCTGCGGGCCTAGCAACAGATGCTGTCAGTGGTCCTGATCCAACTCAGTCAATGAGGGGTGACTGTGCAATGAAATTGGATCAGGATGCAGGCTGGGTGCTGGGAGGAGGGTACATAAGGCGCTTTCTCCATCGCTGAATAAATGAGTCTGCTTTTTGCTTTTCACCTGAGTCTTGGTGTCTGAGCTGTTGACAACCTCTGAGGGAGCCATTATGACCTTGGACAACAGCAACAATCATCTCATGTCCCTTGAGTGATAAAGACTTTTGTAGAGGCACATGGCAGAACCAGATATGAGATACAGATCAGCCAGTCCCCAGTTTGCCTACCTTTCTTAACTCTGCTGATCTTTCATACTGGCTCTAATCCTCCCTATAGTGAAATGCAGGTCAAGACTCCAAGAATGGATTACAGTGAGCCGTCTTCCCAACTGGTGGATGCTTACCTAACTGTCCAGATACTTCCCATCCAGCAGAGACTAAGCGCTATTCCCTACACCCACCTTTTCTGTTCTTTCCTCATGAACATCTCATAGCCTGCAGTGACCCAGCCATGCAGGTGTCCACTGGAGACATTTTTTCCTCTATCCCTGATTATTCCTGTTGACAGAACATCTAATTGCATTTTCTAGCCTTCTGTTCCTGTTTCTGAAGGTCACTACAGCCCAGGTGTCTGTATCCCTTCTTTTATGAGCCACCATCACGTCTTCCAGAAAGGCCCCTTCAGTGTGTCCTCCACATTGTTGTTAGAGGGACCTTCCAATACAAATGAAATCTTATTGGCTTCTTGGCCTGTGATTCCTGGTAAAGGTGCCTAGCTCTCTTCCTATGGGTGGTACCCTTGTGTGTTTGTGTTGCTGAGAGTTCTGAAGGGCAGGTTTCCAAATGAGGATTTCCTCTTTTTTCTTCCTCTAAGAACCACAAACACTACACCTAGATCTGTGCTGTCCATGGACTTTATCCCTTGTATCTCATTTTTCTAAAATGGGCCACTGTTTATAACAACTACAATTCCAAAAATCTGACAGATTTGCAGTTAGGCAGTAAATGTTTGTTATAATGACCCTGGACATTCCAAGTGGTGCTCCCGATGTGTGTGGCCTGTGCTATTATCAGACAATGGTAGACTGTTGGAAGGACATGGGTCTGTAAGGCACTGTCCTGCCTTTTGGCCTGTTGACTAAGTCACCCAAAGTTTTTTCCAGCTCTCATACCATGATTCCATTTTAAGAACTGAAGTCAACCATGAATGCTCTAAGAGAATGTGGAAGTGCTGGTGGGCCTCTGCAGAGAAACTATAAATAAGGAATTTACAAAAAACTGAAGCTCTGGGAGACCCAGGTTAAGCCCAGAACTAATTGGTGGCTGTAAAAGCATCCAAGAACCACAAAGTGCATATAAGGTAGTCGTGTCAGCAGACTGGATATGTATAGTCTTCTCAGACACTCAATACAGGGTGTTGCTTTTGTTTCCTGTTGACTATAAAAAGTGTGCAAACAACCCACTGAGTCACTGTGGTCTAGGCAGGAAAGCTTAATTCTCTAAATAAAGGCCCCCAACAGAACAGGCAGAAGTCTCTCATGGTTAAGGGTAGCTGCCGGTATATGGGGTACACTGTGGAATGGACTCATGAGAGTGTCTATAAACGCAGTTCAGAACTTTGAGATGTTTCCACAAGGGAATGACATCCATGTTGGACTGCATGAGTGGACAAGTTATACATTTCTGAAGCCAGTCATTGCTTAATGGCCTGGAAACGAGACTTTCTGAGCTAGGGCTGATGAACACTTGGAGGTTCAGCGGGCTATTCTAAAGTGTTCATGGAGCATTTCTAAGACAGAGGCACAGTCAGTCAGGAGTCAGAGAGGAGCTAAACCTAACAGCAGCCTGCAGCAGATCAACAGGGCAGCCTGAGGCAGAAGGAGAGAGTCTCCTGATCAGCCTGAATTCACCGTGGTCCTGTGAAAGCTGCAGACTCCCTGGACCTGGGGTGGGGAGACTTTAGCTGCCAACATTGTTATAGCCTGGGTGAGGCCAACTGTCTGAAGGTGTGATGGGAACAAGAAAGGAGAGGAGAGGCTGACAGAAGAGGTCTGGAAAAGCAGAGAGGAAGGGTCGGCAATGCACCAAGCCACCGTGCTCTCCTCTACTGTCTTTAAAGGATTGGAAACTGTTTTAACTGCCAGGGCCTGGTTCTTAACTGTTTCTTTCTTTCATTTCCCAATGCTTTGAAAATCCTATAAAAACTACTGGCCTGTACCAATCCGCCCCCTACAAAGTTCAGGAAACCCGCCGTTTCCTGAAGCCCTGCTCTTGGATAGCAGGGAAAGCTTATGCCCAGTGTTAGGATTCCGTTCTAGCCTCTGAAGCCACATCTTACCCTGAGTTCTGATGTCAAGCCCCGTTTAAAAAGAATTCCCACCCCGACTCTCTCATTTCTTCCCTGCAGGAAGTGCTTTTACCCTCTCTCCCCCCTTGTCTATCTCTTTTATAATAAAATAAAGTCCTTCTAAGTAGAAGCAGTTTAAGTATTTCCTGATGTGCCGCCACCTGTCGCCTGCCTCCCACCATGCTGCATCCATGGGGTATGAAGCCTCTATTCATAGATATCTGCCAGCTATACCAGGTAAATGTGTTATCATATTATACCAGATCAAACATGATCCCAACACCTAGGAGTGCAGATCATAGATCAAAGCGACTCATTTTAACAACTAAGTTAAAACTGTATTACTGTAAGAAGACAGGCTAGCAGGTGCCTTTGAGTGGCTTCTTTTCTATATAGTGTGCTAACATGCCATCCTTAAGGGCTCAGAGGCATATTCCTAGAAGTCCAGCTGTGGGTGGGGAAGTATTGTGACTCTCCTGGCATAAATCAGTTGCTTACTTAGAAGGAAAGTAGTTTTGCTTGACATTTAACCCAGGCTTCTTTTAGCCAATGGTCAGAGTCAACTAGTGGGAGAAGTCAGAGGTCAGTAAGTTAGTGGGTCATGGCAGAAAAAAAAAAAAACCAAAACAAACCCCCCAAAAAACCAAAATCAAAACCATCCAAACAAGAACACAAGAGGCTGTACCAGGCCTTCCACGTCAAGACTTCATCCTTAAACTGGGGCTCATTAAAATGCAACTGGAAAATGTCATTTCTTCCTGCGAGTCACAGGTCAACACAAGAAGGATAGCCATCGCTTTAGGGCAAAGGCTCTAAACCAGTTGCTGAGTAAATACTCATATGCTAAGTTGTTCTGCGAAAGGCCCAAGTCTGTGAGTAGATTTCATGATGTCCTTTTCATCCTGCAAGATAGCAGTAATACTGGCCAGACTTAACATTTAAAAACATATACGTGGAGGGTCTGCAGAGGAGTGTGGGAACACTGTGTGTGTGTGTGTGTGTGTGTGTGTGTGTGTGTGTGTGTGTGTGTGTGTTTGTGTTTGGTGGCCAGACGTGAACTTTGGGTTTTTTTCAGTTGCCCACCATCTTATTTCTCGAGTCAGGGTTTCTCTCTGGCCAATTTGCCACATGAAGCTGACAGTGAGCCCCAGGGTTCTTCTCCCCTAAGCACAGGTATGCGCCACTACACTTTTTTTCTTTTTAAATGGCATGTTTCCTAGGGCACTGAACTCAGATCCCCATGTGTCTGTGCCCATGTCTTGTCCGGTGAGCCACCTTCCTAGTTCTAAAACTCAGTGTCCTTCGTAGACATTTGAGGGTGGAGCCACAGGTTTCATTTAATTTAGATCAGGTGAAGCGAACCTTGTCTTTTCCCAGTTGAGAGCACTGACCTCATCATAGAGCCAAGAGCAATAGAGTTTAAAAATGATTCCTCATCCTCCAAAGACAAAACTGGAACAGAGGTGGCAAATTCCTACGAGCAATCTTGATTTTGTTCCTCTCTCAGGCCAGAGCTGTTGGCCATAAATGTTACTGCTGAGGAAGCCCCATGGGGGCGGGGGGGGGTGGGGTGGGAGGCAGCGGCCTCTTGAAGCTTATATGCAGATGGGGCAGAGATATTACCAAAGAAGTTCATGCATGCATCTGTCAGGTCAGCACAGGTCTTTAATGCTAAGCAAGCGTATAAAGAGGCTAGAGTATGTGTGTGTGTGTGTGTGGGGGGGGGGGGTGGGAGGCTTTCCTGAGGCATGCATACTAAAATGTGAAACTGAGAAAGAAGCCAAAGACTGAGAGCTGGAGCCAGACGGCATTGAGAAACACGGTGCACACACAGCTGGGGCGTAGGGCTTATGGGATGCTCACGGGGCTCAGGAGCCTTCAGACCGGTGGAAGGTTCTGGTTCCTTTTCACTAGTGGTCAGATTCTGTTGAGGATGGTTACCCAAGTGTCAGGTAGAAGCTGCATGTGTGGGGAGCAGGAATTGGGGGTTCTCTAAGAGACTTCTGTGTAGGTAAGAGCTATTGGTAACCTGTGGCTGCTGTGACTGTGACTCTGTGTGTGTGTGTGTGTGTGTGTGTGTGTGTGTGTGTAAGAGAGAGTGGGGGAGGGGAGGGGTGGAGGGGGCAGGGAGGGAGATAGAGATATGCATTTGAGGTCTACTTGCTGAGTAAAAGCCCAGGATCTGGGGATAGGTCAGGAAGTGCCCACTGGGACTCTCTTAGGTATGAGCAACTTTGACACTCAGTGGTGTCAACAGGGAAGACGGATGTGGGGTATCTGTGTCTCCCCAAGAGGAAGTATCTGGTTTCAGTTACATCTACCTGGTCTGGAACTTAGAAGAGAGATTGAGCATAGAGTTGAGTACACATACACATTCCAAAGGGACATATAGCCACAGACTGTACATAAACAAAAGGACAGAGCAAGTCCAAGAAAGCAGAGGAGGAGAGGGGAGGGAGGGCAGGAGAGAGAGAAAGTCTGGCCAACAAAAACAGACCTCTGTGGAGTAATTGCTGTGGCTTTTTTGGGTGCTGAGTATTTTTAAAGCTGACTGCATTTGGACAATTCCAGAGAAAGCAGGCAAACACTTGGCCAGAGGTCACCCTTCTATTGGCTCAGACCCAGCTGCAGTCACAAGCCTTGAAAGACAAGCAGCCTCTCTGGACTATGCATGAACATTAACTCCAGATAGAAATTCTGTGGTTTAGACAGTCCTATGGGTATGATATGGACTTTCAAAAAAATTTTCTTTTAATAGATGAACAATCTTGTTTTGTCTAAAATAACTTCAATGCTCAAACAAAATACATGCACTAACTATAAAAGACACCATACATGACAACATTTAATGTAAACATATCATGTTAAATCATCAGGGTCCTCTAAGGAATTGGTTTTGGAGTATCTTCAAGAGATCCTGCTCTTGCAGAGGACTAGGATTCACTTCCCAGCACCCACACTGGGCAGCTCACATTAACCTGAAGTTCCAGCTTCAAGGGATCTAACTCCCTCTTCTGGCTACCAGGGGTATCTGCACGCATGTGGTGCACATACAGAGAAGCAGACACAAATATACACATAATTTTTTTTTTAAAGCATGTTTTAAAAGTTCTTATACACATAGGTCCAAGTCTTCCATGAGAAAATATGACAGCACACCCAGAAAGTCCCACGGGGCTGAACAATCAGCAATTCTGGTTCCAAAGATGGTTAGATTTCCCACTGGACCTGTATAATTAGTGTTCTGATTTTGTGATGGCCACCTAAATAGCTAGAGTATGGACAGAGAGTGCTGGCTCTGCATGGGAGAGAACTCTGGTCCTGTTTTAAAATAATCTCTTGCTGTAAATGAACAAACTGACATGCTGGGTATGCACTGCCCATGGCACCCCGACAAAAGTTGAGTTCTTGGGTCTAAGATTAGAGCCTCGAGTGAGCATCTCTACCTTTCTAATGTGGGCAAGCTCACCCGCCTTTTCTCATTTGCTGTTCATCTTCTTTCTGCATCCCTGAACTTCCCAGAGAGTCAGGGTGACAGACACTTAAAACCTTCAGAGACAAGGCTCATTAAAACATCATGGGGGGCAGTTTGTTTCCACTTAAGGCCCAGATTCCTGACTCTGGATCTAGGTAAGGTTCATCCAGCCTCTCTCTCTGAGGCAAAGGTGAGTGGAGGCATTGCTGAATCCACAAGGATGCCATGTAAAGGGATGTGTGGGAGGGTTTGCAGACATCTCTGTGAAGCACAAGGAATCATCCTCACAGATTTAGAAAACATGTCCAAGCAGCATAGCATGCTTTTTATTCCCACGGAGAAGAGACCTCAGACACAATAGATTCTCCTCTAGGGTTCCATGATGATGCCATGGTATCTAAGGTTCTTTCTCTTCATACTAGCTGAGGAACTAGCTCAGAGTCCACCCTCTCTGATGCTCCCCCTGGGTATTTGTGAAGGACTTGCCTTCTCCCTAAGCTCTGTCTCTGAGCTTAGTACATGTCTGCCTCTGTTCCCTTTTGTGGCCCCAGGAGAGAAGAAGATACTTCCTAGGAGAGAGTGGGGTTTTCTGTTGTCATATCTTAACACTTCATTTAATCAATTAAGAAGCTCATCTCACGTCCCAAAAGCTGTTCATGCTTTTTCCTGCTGCTCTGACACCTGGTAAACTACACAGCTGAACAAAAGACAAGTTATCATGTTGGTTAAGGGGAGACAGCTGGTTAAGGTTAACTGATGAATAGCTCTGGGTATCCCCTCAGGCACATCACACCTTCATCAACTCTGGGGGAGTCTCCATCTCATATGGAAAGAGCCATATACCCCACTACCCACAATGGTTCCTCTCTGGCACTATTGTTCTGGGTTTTCCCAGGGTCTCTGTTCTCTAGGTTTTTGACTTCACATACATCATCACCTCTCACCCTTCCCCCATGCCTGACTCTCCCCTCCTCCTTTCCCTTGACTTCAACCCACAATTGTCCGTAGTTTTTTTCTTCCTGGTGTGTCTGACTTCACAGGCACTAGCCCTTATATTCCACTCCATCTAACTCTGAAAAGATCATCTCACTGTTTCTGGGTCCTCACATCTGTGTTAGGATACCACAGACCAAGTTCTGGATGGAAAACTAAATTTAACAGATCCAGTCATCAGCTATGACAGTAAAAATATGCAAACTTCACCGTCCTTTAAAGCCACCGTGTCCAGCCCTTTGACATTGTGCTGTGACCTATCAATGTCTTGTGCCACATTCATAACTATCCTGGGATACATTCAGCCCAGGATAGTTTTAAATCAACACACATGATTTAAAACATTACGTTCTAAGATGTGAGAAATGTTAAAATTAGAGGTCAGAGGAGACAATCGCCTTTGTGCCTCAGGAGCATGGTGCCCTGGAGGTCCCTCCTCTGGTAAATTTCTGGGCTCCACCCAGGTCTTCCCATTCCTCAGCCAATAGCTTGGTTTTGGACAGTATCCCATCTCCTGGCTATATCTTGCAGCTGACTTTGCAATATATAGAGAGAGCACACTGAGACACATGCATAGCCACTCATTGTCCTTTGTTCTCATGATAAAATGGAACCTTCCTGCGCTGCTTCAGCCTGTGGTGCCTTGAGTCTCTGGTCCCTCACTCTGCCTGTTTGTTCCTGTCCCAGATCTTCATAACCCACCCTAGCTTCATTCATATAATGCCTTCCTTATTTGCTCCCACATAACCTGTGTGTTTCTATTTACTTCCCATATCTACTAATCTCCCTGTAAAGTCATTAGACAAGAACCCCATTCACCACTGTCCATCTAGCATGTAGCCAGGTACACAACCAGAAATCAGTCTATAGATTACCCCTGGAGCAAATGGAGTGCTCACAGGCTGTACTCATAACCCTAAGAGATCTTTAGCCCTGGTACTCACTGCCCCTCAGCTTAGTGTGCCCGGATCCACAGGCATGTATACTAGTAGCTTTTTATCCTGCTGGAAAGTGCCAGCATGACCTGAGATGATGGAGGGGGGGGGAGGTGCATCAAGTTTCAATTCCTTAGTGAAAAATAAACCCATAAATTGGGTAGGGTAGGAAGTGGTTTTTCAAGCATTAAGTACTTAGAAAACTGGTTACTTTTTTATCATATGATAAATGGCACACCACTCTGCTATATACTGTTAAGAGTTTGACTCCCAAGAGGCAGGGATGCACTCTAATACTATAGCAACTTTGCTAATTTGCAGCAGGATGGCCTGTATTACAAGAGTATGTGGGCCTTGGAAACAAGTACAGCTCCAATCCAGACAATATAATGAATATTTACCTGTGGGAAGGTTTTAGTTCATAGCAATGTGGGTCCCCATTTTTCACAGTCTCCACCCTCTTTCTTTGGATACAGGGTCTCTCTATTTAGCCTTGACTGTCCTGGAACTCACTCTGTAGACCAGGCTAGCCTTTAACTCACAGAGGTCTGTTGTCTTCTTTTTTAAACTGTTGCTGCCTTTTTAGCCTGGTCTGTCCCAATCAGCAGCTGCAGCTTCTCCACTACCAGCAGTGATTGGGCTGCAAAGGCCCATAGCAGGAGGGAATTCTGTTCCCTCAGGCACTGACTCTTTCAAAGCCACCAAGGGACTTATCTAAATCTCTCCTTCTACAGAATTTAAGACCCAAAGGTTGAGGTGGAATTCTCAGAGAGGCTGTATGGTAAGTCACTCACCTGCTCTCCTTGCTGGAGTCTCCTTGGAAAAGCCCCCCTACTTCTTCTTGCCCCCCACTTTAAAACTCTTCTCCACCTGGCTCCTCCCTACTACTTCCTGTCAGCTTGTTACTGACGCAGCCTCTTGGCTGCAGGTAAATATTATTTAATCAAACAAAGGTAATGCATCTTTGCGTCATTAAACAAATGTTCCAGAGCATAAACAAAAGTAACACACCTAAACTAATATTCTACCACAGAGATCCACCTGCCTCTGCCTCGAGTGCTGGGATTAAATGCGTGCATCACCACCACCTGGTTCTTTGCAGTATTTCTATAAAGGAAATGAAAAAAGGGTAACTGGGAATGGAGGATGCCTCAGCAGCATGGACACTGCAATTGATGGCTGTTTATCCTGAAAGAGAGTACAAGACAGCTACACATTCTGCACCGGTCTCTGTGGCCCCTTTCCTGTAATGAGGGCTTAATCCAAGTCACTGACACCAGGTTCTGCTCACCCAGGGACATTGAATGAGGTATATGGCCCACCCCCACGCCCCCTTCAAGAAGCGGTGTGCCTCCCATCTGTGTTTGGGTTGAAAGGGAAAAGGAAGAAAAAAAAGAATGAACCTAAAGGGTTTTTAAAAGCATTTTTGTTTTTGATACTTGTTTACGTATTTGTGGTGGAGGGTGTGTTCATGCCACAGTGTGTGTTTAGAAGGCAGTCTGTCCCTGGTTCCTTCAGGTAAGAGTGTAGATCATGCTCAGAGCAGGACTCCAAAAGTGGGTATCCCGACAAGACCCAAGCCCAGCAACAGGAACTCCTGTGGGTACCTCTGGTGATTAGTGAGTGAGAATGAGTGTGCGCATGGGGCCACAGGTGGAGACAGAAAGTCAGAATTCACACCTGATCACCATGAACTCTGTTATTTTGCTAAATGGTCTGAAAGACTCCAGGAGAAACCAGCGTCTGTTGCAGCCCAGTCAGCCCTGGGCACGGCCATACATAAACACAACTAGCTAGCTCAATCTACAGTAGCTGTGGTTGCCTGAACAGTATCAAGCTAGTCAGCCTTCATGATGACACAGGAGGGTCACAAGAGTCCCCAGCCATGGCTGAGTAGATAATGACAGTTGGTAACTGCTAGGAGGAGGAGTCTTCTTCATGGGTGTGGCCCCTTGTAGTGTGCAGATGCTATAGTGGATGAGCCCACACTCATGCGTATACGGGCCACACTAATTAGAACCAGTGGGTTATAAAAGGCATGAAGTTGGAAAGAAAGGGGAGTAAGTAAAATCACAATACACTGTATACATGTTTGAAATTCTTGAGGAATAAATATTATATTATTAAAAATTACAATTCTGAATGGTACGGCTTTCTTTTGTGTTCTATAATATGTTACAACTGTAGCTTTGAAGGCTGTCACTCAAGAGTTCTTCAAACTGTGTGTTTGTCTGTTTGCACATCTATCTTTGTGGTTGATTTTAATTTTTTTGGATGGGTCATCAGCTGATAAAAATTTAAAGCCTAATGCAATTAATTTCTGTTTATGCTTTATGAACAGTTGAGGATGACAAATACAGTCCATGGAAATAGATTTAACATATTTATCACCTTTTATAAATATCCTTGATTTTCTTGTATTTTGTTGACCTAAGTGATAAAAATAAAGGGGGCATGCTATTTTTCACTACTATTATGTTTATACTAAAATATACTTAAAATTTCTAATAATGTTTATTTCCTATATTTTATAGTGTTATTTGGTACATGCATGTTGATGACAATTTTCTGTGGAGTATCAGAGTATGGAGTCTGTATTCTGTCTTGAGTTCTTTATCTTCTGCTCTTAAATATTGCCTCTGGGGACTGACTTTTACTCTGAGGCATCTAGGGTACCACAGTGCCTGACACATATATATTCAGGAACTGCCCGTGAAATGCAGAGGTATTTCTGGAAACATGGAGGCACAAGGTAAAGCCCTGTGTGCTTCAGTTCAAAGGAGGGAAAGAATGCCATTTCCATCCATTCCCCTTTCATGATACTATTTCTGTCAGAATTATTAGCTTTCTTACTGGACCCAAATACCTAAGAAACACTGCAGAATTGGTTTGTATTTAAAGGCCACTGCCATACCAAGCCTTGGAGACTTTAGTGAAGCAACACCTGGGATCTAATGACGGTGAGCCCATAGCAAGAGCATATACCACATACAGTGATCCACAATCCGAGCTGATGCCACAGAGTAGCGGCTAGAGCAATTAGAGAGGGTGATGTGGGACAGGAGGATAAAGAGAAAAGGAGAGGGGACAGGGTGGTCTTCAAAAGGACTTTAATGAGGGTGGGAAACTCCTACCCCAAACAGCATTGACAGGAGATGGTGTCCCCACAAAGGGCTTCTGGGCACTGTTGTCAGGCTGACTAGAAATGACAAAGGATACAGAAAACAACAGACCAGGGCTTGCCTTTTGTGAAGGAGGCTGGTGTTCTCAGGGCCTGGCACAGCCCGAGGGCTTTATGCTTTATCTCTTTTGTCCTCTCTGTTCTTACTCTGTGACAATGTGGGTACAGAGAAGATCCTTTAGCCCAGAGAACAGTGGGTCAAGGGCCCAGGCAGCTCTAGAGGGTCATTCTTAGCTTGTAGCTAAGATCCCTCCATCTAGGCAAAGTTAGACTCAGAAACCATCTTCGTGGTTAGAAAACGTTTTTTTATCCATTTTTCCATGGCATGTGATTAATTTCAGGGGAGCATTTCTTATTATACATTGATGTGTTAAGAATTTTAAATTCAGAAACAGGAGAGATGGCTCAGCGGATAAGAATACTGATGGTTCTTCCAGAGGACAGGGATTGATTCCTAGTACCCACTCAATGGCTCAAAACCAACTGTAACTCCACTTGTGGGGGATCCAATGCTCTCTTTTAGTCTTTGTTGGTTCCATAATCAGACTATACATGCAGGTAAAACATCCATACACATAAAATAATATAAAAATAAAAATTGAATTCTGAGAACAACCAAGCTACAATTGTAGTGAAGGCTGCTGGCTCTTCCAATACTGACCGGGCCCAGAAAAGAACAGATTTGGGATGCTAGTCAGGGCAAGGAAGAGAGCAGGAACTCAGGCTGTAGGCTGTCTACAGTCAATTTGAGAAGACCAATGAGGGGTTGCTTTGTTTCTTAACCTCTCCATCATCCTCACCCTAATGATCAGAGAGATGTGAACAGGGGTGGATCTCAGTTCTGGATTCAGCCAGTAAAAGTGTTTGATGTAAAGCCTGGTGATCTGTCAATCCCCATGACACAGTTGGAGGGAGAGAACAGATTCATACAGAGCATCCTATGACATCTATACATATGTCACGGCATATGTGCACCCCATGTTCCCCCCAACACAAATAAATGCAAAAATAAGTGTAAGAAAATAGCCAAGGTTGCCCAGACAGACATCCTCAAATACTCTATTTCAGGACACAGAAGTGATTGACAGCAACACCCAGGGGACTAGTAAGTGAGGGAGGAAGAGTCAGAGAAAGAGACAGACAGACAGACACTAGCTAAACAACAACCATCTGAGAGAGACAGAGAAAATACTAACATGTCCTTTTCTATAGCTGAAGATCCTACTAGGAAAGAAGGGCACTGCCTATGTCTACCAGGATGAATCTTGTGTGTGTGTGTGTGTGTGTGTGTGTGTGTGTGTGTGTGTGTGTGTGTGTATGTGTGTGTGTGTGTTGTGTGAGTGATGCATGTACATCTTTGTATGGATATATGCATTGGTGTAGAGGCCACAGGTCAACATCAGTTATCTTACTCATCTACTTATTACTTCATTTTTTAGGACAAGTTTGCTCACTGAACCTGGGGCTCACCAATTTAGTTAGATCAGCTGGTCAATGAGCTCCAGGATCTGCCTGTCTCTGCCTCCCTAGCACTGGAGTTAGAGACACATACTTGGCTTTGTACATGGATGACAGGGATCTGAACTCAGGTCCACATGCTTGGGGGCCGAACACATCCCTGACTGATGATGTGGGATGTCTTTCTCTATGCTGTGAATAAAGGACTGTTTTGACTTATGGTGGACGTATTAGAAGTAGGTGGAAAATCGAAGTGTAGGCGGGGAAGGTGGGCAGAATCAGAGAGAGAGAGAGAGAGAGAGAGAGAGAGAGAGAGAGAGAGAGAGAGAGAATCCAGCTGCCCAAGAAGCAAGATGTAAAGAAATATGTAAGCCATAGGCCACGTGGCAGGACAGATTAATGAAAATGGGTTGAATTAAGTTGAAAGAGCCAGCTAGCAATATGCCTGAGCCATAGGCCAAACATCATGAAATTAATATAAACCTTTGTGTAATTATTTGGGGCTCGTTGGTCTGGGACTGCAGGTCTATGGGTCTGGACCACCAGCCAGCCGGGCCAGAAACCTCCTGTTACAGATGGCACCCAACATGGGGCACAAACATATAAAGCCTGAGAAAGCTTAAAAAGGGTTCTAGAGGACAGAAACAGAGCCAAAATTGGCTTCTGAATTGTATCTCTGAAGTGGGTTGTAGTATAGAGTGGCATTCGGGTTTCAACTACAAAATGGCAGTGGGCTTGTGGCATGCAGCTTAAGCTGCAACAAGGCTGGTTCCAGAAGTCTCACAGAAGACTCAGTATAAGCAACAAGCTGCATATGATTGATTTAAGATTTCTGTTTATATTAAACAAAGAGGGAACAGAGTCAAAGGTTGTTTATTGGTAACAGCACTGTCTTCAGTCCATTCTGTTTGCTAGTGATGAGCAGACATGGCTCCTTTATGAGCACTTCCTGACTCAGCATTAGCAGCAAACTCTGGAGTGAGCAGCAGGCACAGGTGTTCTACTTGGTGGCAGGGTGGAACCCAAAATTCCCCAGTGTCGGGGTGGCAAAAAGTGTCACAATATTTAATACTATTATAAGAATTGAAAATAAGCATGGCTCTGGTGCCCCTGACATATTGAAAAGCTGAATGAGGTGGAGTCAGCAGGCAAAGCAGCACTGTATAGTCCAGCATTTTAAAAGCTCTTCTGGTTAGAAAATGATTAAAGTTATATAATTAAACAGATTCCGATGGAGAAAACCTCTAAACGGGTTACAATGTGTGTAAAATGTACATAGGCTCCAGAGATAAAAGAAAGAGGTTAGAGAAAGTCTATATGATAAACCATGTAAAGATGGGAAATAGACACAAAGTCTGGATTATGGTTATTACTGTGTTGTCTTTTAATCTTTTAAATTTTAATCTTTTAATCTGCTAACTGCAGAAAGACACTTGATTGCAAAAGCTGCTAAGTTAAACCAACATATATTTTAAAGGTATCTTGACTTTGAAATTTGTGTCTGAGGTTATGTTGCTTTGGGAAAGAGGCTCTGCTTTTGTTTCCACAGAAGATGAGAACCTATGGACTGCTTCCAGGCTGACATGGTTTGGTCAGCCAAGACCCCCTGATCTTTGATGGGAAGAGAAGGTCACATCATCTTCAAGGCTTCCAGCTAAGATAATCCAGCCTCAGGACCCTTTTAAGATTTCTAGTGCCTCTCCATTAGCAGGAAGTAGTAATGTAAAGCTATGCCCAAATTCCCAAAATATTGTTTATAAAATGTTTGTTTTCATTATAAATGGTTAATGGTCATAGTTAATCTCTTTCTAAGAAAAGGAGAAGGATATGATATAGGAATGATTTAAAAAGATAGATTATTGGATTTATTTTAATCCAAAAATCAGCTGTTAATCTTAAAATATTTTACATTGGTATGGATTTTGGTTTGTTGATACAAATTTAAGGTCAATTTTGTTATACTGTAAGTATAATATCTTGCTTAAGATATGCTTATGCAATTCCTTTAAAATTGCAATGTGTAATTAAGAAATTCAGATTAATAGTCATCTATGATAACCAAACTTATAGTCATGTTAGATAGGATTTTTTAGGTATACTAAGATATATTTCAATTAGATAGGCAATCTTCAAATACTTCTAAGACCCACAGAATATGGCATTTAAAATATTTTAAGAACTTAGGCTTTTCTGGACAGGTCTGCTCCTGGCAGCACAAATCTACTTCAAGAGAATGATGGGCTTTGAAGAAACTCCATATGGAGTTTACTTTCTTTGTGACAAAAGTTAGACATTGGACAAAAAACTGTTCTTGCAATGACTACCTGACAGTATGCTGTATAAACTGAACATGCAGGTTCCATAGGAAAATGACCTTTAAAGTTTGGCGGAACAAGCTGAGATGGTCTTTTAGGTTCCTCCTTTACAGAGAAAAACTGCCAGACATCCTTCAGGACACAAGGGGAAGAGAATGATGAACTATGCCAGAATGGGCACAACAGTCTTTCAATTTTCCTGCTTCACTGAAAGGTGTGTCAGAGACTCTGGGCCTGTAGACTGAAGATGGATGCCCCAATGTTACAAAGGAACTTTGGGTGACTGTCCAGGCAGACAGGTGTCATCTCTGTCATTTCTAGATTTTGGAAGATGCTTGCACTTCCTGTTTACTCAGGAAATATTATATCCTTCTGTGATCTTTGATGTAGTTGAAGATTAGATAGTTATAGGTATAGTTTTTCTTATTTTAAAAGCCATATTAGATATGAAACTTTAGACTCACAAGGATAAGGTAGGATATAATATTTTCTTTAATTTTGTTAAATACAAATAAGCTAGACATTGCAACTGTAATTCTTACTTGATAGCTGTTTCATTATATGTAATTTTGCTATGTTGAAATTGAAACCTTCCTTTTTAATTAGACAGAAAAGGGGAAGTTATGTGAGATGTCTTTCTATATGCTATGAATAAAAGACTGTTTCGGCCTATGGCAGACATCTTAGAAGTAGGCAGAGAAATCAAAGCATAGACAGGGGAAGGAGGGCGGAGTCAGAGAGAGATGTGATCCAGCTGCTCACGAAGCAAGATGTAAAGAAATAGGTGAGGCACAGGTCACATGGCAGACAGATTAATGGAAATGGGTTGAGTTAAGATGAAAAAGCTATCTAGCAATGTGCCTGAGCCATAGGCCAAACAGCATGAAGTTAATATAAGCATCTGAGTCACTTTAGGGGGAAAAGTGGCTGTAGGCAGGTCTGGATCTTGGGGTTACAATGGGCCAGAAACATCATTCTACAGACTAAGCCATTTCCCCAGGCACCAAATCTTGTTTAAATAAGGTACCTGGGAGCAGCACTACTAACTTGGGTGGGAATGTTGGTAGTGATACTTATGACCCCTTTGTGTATGACATGTCTGAGCAGGGTACTCTAGTGGGCATGACCCCACTTAATCCTTAGATGAAATGTATAAGCTATAGTAGCTTGTTTTATATGGTTGAAAACAGCAACTTTCCCGGCTTCCAACACATGCTGGTTTTTGTTGTTGTTTTTTTTAAATTTGTTGTAAAATGTAGAACTGTTTTGGTAAAAACCTTCTATCTAAAAATACACTAGCAGCAACCTTGCAATTACACTCCTCTGTGGGAGACTTCAGCCTTCTCTCCCATTTCCCAAATCAGAGGTCTGGTGTGGCCTGCTTGTCAGTCATGCCAAAGGTTGGTGTTGCACAACTAACTGAAAAACCCAAAGCTAGGCTTGGATAACAGTGTGTGTGTGCGTGTGCGTGTGTGTGTGTGTGTGTGTGTGTGTGTGTGTGTGTGTGTACTGCAATTAACAGTTGTATTTTAAATCAACTACATGTTACTCACCTCATATGTCCTCCTTAGAGAGAGACTTGTTTAAGGCCGGCCCAGGACTGTTGAACTAACCTTATAGACCCTGTCAGTATGTACCCTTCAGCTGGGTGTCCTCTTCCTGACTCTATCCCTGACCTTGCCACTTCCTCTCTTTTCTCTTTCCCTTTGGTGTCTCTGTCACAGCAGATTGCCAAGCTTGCATGTGGTCCGCTGGGCTGCTGTGGTGACCAAGTTCTCAGAAAAGGCTACACTTGCCCGCTGTACACTGTGCATTGATGACTCTAGTTTCCACAGCTGGGAGAGTCCACCAGCGAGGACACTCTCTCAAACAGTTTATAATGGCAGAAACAGGCTATCAACTGTGAAATCTCATACATAATTTTGGCAAGGGAATTTGCATCCATTTTTTAGGCTTTTAAAAGATATACATACACCTATGATAGAGTGCATATCAGGAGTGACTTTATGAGATATATACACCTATGATATGAGGCTGCACTGGGAGTGACTATATGTGTTTTCTTGAAGTGACAAGACTCCAACAGGAATTTTCAAATCATAACTCCCTGAAAGATGGGAAAAGCTTCTTTTTAAGCATGATTACAGATATAGTCCAGAGACAGGAGACAGGATTGGGACACATTAGTGAAGAGGAGTGAAAGGCGTTTAGAAATTGGTTTAAAAGTCTTCGCAGATGATAAAGACATAGATGCATTAGGTTTGTAAATACAACTTATTTGTCAAGATACAGCTTAGGATAATTTCCCCCCTCCACACACACACACACATAGGAGAGAACATGAAAAATACCAGGAGCGCTAAAGTGATAGACTATTCATTCCATCCTATAACAGACCCCAGGGTCAAAGTGACAACCTAAGAGAGGACCCCAAGGCTGCTCATCATACAAGCTGTTCCCTGAAAGATACAGAAGCCACCATACTGTCTGGCCCAGATGTCCTCAAGGCATTGTCAAAAAGAGTACAAAATCGCACCAACAGTCACATGGCCTTATAGAGACCCCATGTTCCGTGCATGGAGAACAGGGTACAGCTCTTTGTCATAATTGCAGAGGGTAACATTGTATCAAAGACTTGCCTGGAGAAAGCCAACTCAAAACACCAAAGTAGTGACAGCAGTGTCAGTAACAGTAACAGCAGCAATAACAGCAATGTAACAGCTGTAGCTAGCCCTTGCTCATAGCCTGGCATTATTCTGACTTCTCTGAGTGTTTCTGCTTGTGTTATCTTTCAACCACTGCAGAGATAAGGAAACCAAGGTACATTTTATGTAGCTTTGCCAAAGTCACACATGGACCACGTGGAGCCTGGACACCCTATGCCACAGCCTGGCTCCTAACTACAGGCTTCTTATTACCCTGGAAGGGTACAAGAAAATTCCAAGCTTCTTCACAGGGGATCACAAACCAAGAGAAATTTAAGTTAATAAGAACCAGGACAAATAGAGTCAGGGAAAACACGGCTCTTGTATCAAACAGCCGATTATTCAAGTTAGGATAAAGTGACTTTAAGATTAATATGATTTCTTGGTGCAGTGGGAGTTACACTGTAAAATTTAATTTATTTTCCAGGAAGGATTGAAACTACGAATTCTGAGACTGAAGGAATGTGTTACTGAGGGGGACATTGTCCTCAGGATGCCTTTCTCCTTCCAGGTCTGAGGGGGCAATGTTTCCCCCTCAGCTCTCTAAGGTCCTGGCTTCAGGAATGGGGAACTGTGGTCTTCCACTGTGTGGCCAAGCTTTACCCTGTCTTTTATTGCCACCCTCTTCTCTATGCCTAGGCTGGAAGATGGCTTATGGCTATGGTGACCAGCTTTAGTCTAAAGGGACAGCGCCTGGCCACAAACTGTGGGGTCTGGGACCCAGGTCAGTTGTAGAAACCAGTGTTGTTAGTAGCAGGGCTAATCACAACCAGGGACCTCTGAGCCGGTGCCTTTCCCCTACCCTTCCTTTTCTGAGCTCTAGCCCCTTTCCTCCTTCAGATCCAAGGCCTCCCTCGTCCCCAAAAGAAGTTTCCAAGCAGAGCATGGGGGAGGGAGAGGCACAATGCACAAGCTTCCAGGCAATGGAGGGACCCAGGGCTGCAAAGCTTTATTTCGAGTATCTGCTTATCTGGCATCCAGGAGGAACAAAGGTCTAGGGTTTGGCAAGATAAAATAATATCTACGGTCAAACAGAGTGGTGAGTGCAAGCTTGTTGAATGTGTTCAGTGGAGACAGACAAATGCACTGACATAGTAGGCACTGCCAAGCCTTTACTGGAAGCATTAACAACAGCTATTCTCCACTTCAGCGCCCTCCCAGGGAGCTGCTACTCCAGCAGCATCTGGGCCCTACTCACCTACGCAGTTATCACACAGGCTGCAGTGGGAAGCTCGAGGGGGGCGGAAAATCTTGCAGGTAAAACAGTACTTTAGTTTCACAGTCTGGCCATTGATGATGACTTCTTTGGTTCTGGGAGGTGGGCGGTACCCCCCTGAACTGGTGCCATTGGCGATATCTGTGGAAAAAAGAAAGAAAGAAAAAAACAGCACATACCTTCAGAACACCATTTCAGTTCTGATTCAGGGACCAAGTCTAGTTGTGGTCAACATTCCTGGGGTAGCAGCCACAATTCACTGCCCTGTGTTATCATGTGCAACTGTGGCTTTAATGGAGATGCTGGCTGAAGCTGTTCATGTAGGCCAGAGACCTTACGATGGGGCCCTTGTCAAAGGCCTGAGAGGGTATATGGTCCAGCCTGGTAGAGGGATGCTCTCCATGTGGTCATTCATCCCCTCTTCCTCCTCTTCAGGCATGCGGGGGGGGGGGGGGGGGGGGGACTCCAGATCTGGCTACCAGCTGACTAAACTTGGGTCAAGGCCCTAAAATGGTATTGGTTTTGTGACAGCAGCCAATCTTGTCCCAATTAACTCAGTGATCTGTCATTTTCCCTCTTGAACTGGGTTCGTCAAGCTTAGCTAAGGCATTTCCCTGCTTTGATACTGGCCTCAACCGTACCAGTGTGGATGGAATGTAAGAAAGAAATATCCATTTTAAAACATCTTTTTTCATGAAAAATTATTAAGTGCATATTTTAAAAATCACTTGTATGTTTTGGGGCATCATTTATTATTTTTTAAGAGCCAGTTTTAAAATGTTAAACACAAATATATCTCTTCCTCCCAAATTTTACATTTATTTATTCTCGTGTGAAGAAGGGGGAGCATATCTCTGTGTGTGTCTGTGTGTGTCTGTGTATATGTGTGCGTCTCTGTATATGTGTGTATCTGTGTATATGTGTGTCTGTGCGTATGTGTGTGTGTCTGTGTGTGTATGTGTGGGTCTATGGGTGTGCGCATGTGTGTGTATGTGTTTGTGTATATGTGTGTGTGTGTGTATGTGTGTGTGTGTGTGTATACAAGTCAACGGAATCAGTTCTTTCCTTCTACTGTGTGGCTTCCAGGGTTAGAACTCAGGCTGTCAGGCTTGGTAGCAAGCACCTTTACCCACAGAACTGGCCCCTAAGTCTGTTTCTTAAAGTTTCCTTTTATCTCATAGCCAGGTTCTTTTCTCTGGTCTCACATGAGAATCACTAGGCAGCTGGTTACACCATCACCCCTGCACACATCATACCTTGACTCTTCATTTCATATACAGCAGGATTGAGACCCTGGCTCTAAAGGAAAGTATGATTTCCAACTTTATTTACATGTTGACTCCCCACAGCCCTACTAGGCCTGCCAAGAAGAATCTGGGGCAGCCAGCTGTGTAGTGAAGATCCAGAGCCAAAGAGAATAGCAAGAGCCCTTTGAAGGCTTTTGCTAAGTCTCTGGAATGGTTCCAGGAATCTTTGGAGCTGGTGCATTGAAGGTAGATACTCACTCTATCACACCCAGCACACTTCTGCAGATTCCCAGTGTGGTAGACATTAGTGTCATCATCAACACAGGCCCTCCCCACAAACAGGATAGGCAGGAGTTGTATGGAGAGTTCTGAAACTACTGATATCCTGGACTTGGACTCAGAACTCTATTTCACTGGGGTGGGTAGAGCCAGTATGGAGATTTAAAAGGTTCCTTCCAGATACTCTAGTCAGTAGCCAAGGTTGACAACCAATAGTGTGGGGTTCACACAGCATCTGTCCTACACAACAGGTCATTGGAGAAGTGGGTTTTCAGCTCATCCAAAACACGGCCTAGGAATCTGCATTTTGCCCAGATTCTCTGGTGACCCCTGCGTTTAAAGCCTTAGAACCTGGGCTTCACTCAGATGAGGGGACATCTAAACACACCCAGTCATCTCAGCCACCAAGTTTAGCTATACTGATGGTACCTGGAGGGTTATACTTTTCTGTCCCTCACTGAGAGAATCCACAGCTGACTAGTCATGACTGGGGGCTCCATGCTATGGGACCCCAGTTTTCTTTTAGAGGCTGTGCGATGCAGATTCTCTGCTCTAGCCCTGTAGCCTTAGTAAACACCAACCCCAGTGGTAAGGAGTGCTTCAGAGCTGTCATTGACTGCTCATGGAAGATGAAAGTTCTAGAAGCAGGGTACAAACAGAGAGGAAGTAGAGTTGAAGGAAGGGCATGATGGGAATAATAGAACAGTACACCCCTTTACCTCTTCCTGGGACCAGACCTCTTGCTTTGAACCATAAAATAGCTCTGGAGCCAACTTTGGGACCATGGGTTGCCTTGACAACCTGGATACCCTCTTCCAACATGCTACCCTAGTGACCTCCCTATTAAGTGATGCTAAGGCCAGCAGCATCTAGTGTACATCCCAGAAGAGGAGTCCGAGCTGGAGGATAGAGAAGGTGGAGACTGTCACTGTGGCTGCCCTAAGCATAAGGCAGGAATGGAGCCCATCAATTATGAAGGAAGATCTCTGTGAATGCCAACTGGGTGGCTTTGAGGCCTAAAATAATCTGGCAGTTTTATGAGAGCTGTGACATGGAATGGATGTATTTAGTTTTTGCAAACATGACTTAGACAAACATACACACACACGCACACATGCACACATGCACACTCGCACACGCACACACACATACAGATGTACACACACATACGCACGCGCACACACACACACAGAAACACAAACACACACACACAGACAC
The DNA here is from genome assembly GCA_033318265.1 of Phyllotis vaccarum. NCBI lineage: Eukaryota > Metazoa > Chordata > Mammalia > Rodentia > Cricetidae > Phyllotis > Phyllotis vaccarum. The sequence goes on from JARWLC010000006.1 coordinate 97,000,672, forward strand.
ACACACAACAAAACTGAAAGATCTGTTACAAAGAAACTCAATCAAATATCTGTGTTAATTTCATCAGAAAAGTTTTGAAGCTGAATTCCCAAGGCAAAACCTAAAATGCAGAAATGCCAAAGCGCCCAGAATCAGTAAAAAGCTTAGCCCTGCACAGCAACAGCTTGACAAAGTGAGTCTTTGTGAGCTCCTCACAATAGACCCTATTGATCTCATTATCTCCAAAGCACTCCTTTTGGAAAGATTAAACCTGATGCAAAGCCAGCTGAAAGCCAGGATTCAACAGAGTAAACCATAGCTTCATCAGTTAGCCCAAATCCTGAAACCCTTTGATTAGATATTTGGAGACTGATACGTTAAAATAATAATAAAAACAAAATAATAAAATATTTAAAAAATTGAAGTATCAGAAGACCGGATTCAGGACTCAAATGTGCCATTAACTGATGGGAGAATCAGAGGACCTATAAAGGAAAATGACCAGCAACAATAACAAAAAAACAGTGGGGCAGTATTTACAAGGGGCTCACCAGCTGCACAAGTGCTGGGTGGGACCTGGGCCGTTCAGGAGGTCTCCCGTGGCTACCTGCTTCCAGTGCCTTTAGCTTAGATTCATTACCCTCAACATCCTTGAGGTAGCTTTCTAAATGTCCACAGAGTCCTCAGAACCCCTAGGTTGCTCTTTCCATTGTAGTCTTTAATGGAGTGTGCACCCCAAACTCCCTAAGGAGCCAGCGGCTGCACAGCTGCGGTGTATGCAGTGGTCCCTGCCCTGGGGTGGAGATAATCTCATCTTTTGGGTTTAGTTCAGTCTTTCCTTGTGAAAACAGCTGGCAAGTAGAGATGCTTATCTGTACCTGTGGGCTCTCACCATGCTTAATTTATCTATTCATTCAGTCAGCTGAGCTCTGTTGGACTTCTACTACTTCAAATACTAAAGACACAAGACACAAGTGTTTGGACTGAAGCTGGTGGCTGATCACAAGGCATGTCACCTATTGAGCTCATCACATCTGCAGCCCCAGGTATGTGGCATAAAGGGTGGAGTTGAGTGCTCTGGTCTAATCCTCAATTATAATGTGTGGGACTTTTTGTGTGCAACAATTGTGCTTTTGTTTCTTAGAGCTGCTCTTTGTGGCTTAAATACAGCTCTGGAGAAAGAATAATCAAGTCTACAATAGCTACTGGCTGGAGAACACTAGAATCTGGGGGGTAAAAAACGGCGGCTTTGTAAGCTAACAGAAATTACTACTTCCCAAGGGCATTTTACACGAGTGTTCTAAAGGAAAGCACAAAAGCTTGAAATGGCTTTTCCATTCATAAAGGCCCCTCCTCCTAACGGCTGGAATTGTTGGCAGGGAGGTGGAAATGACAATGTATACTTGTACATCCATGTCTGGTGCCAACCTTGCAATCAGACCCATGGGCAAAGAACTCAGGGGCCTGGGGGTAGGAAGAAGCCAGCCATGTATGCTCAGGAATGAGAAACCAACACTGAAGGAGGTATCTCAGTAAAAGAGAAATCCTGGGCTAGCCAGAGGAGTCTGGTAACTGTCCCTTAATACATGTCCATCTTCGAAAGGGAAGCCGTTGTTTCCTCCTGAGGGAACAGAGTATCTTACATCATGAAGGACCCATTTGACCCCATAGTGCTGATTTCCATCACAAACTACTATAGACTGCTTTCTTAAACTACAGGAGAAAAATGTCACCTTCGAAGATGTGGATAAAGACTCTCTCTCCAGCTGAAGGGTTCATCTGGAGGAGTGGCACACCCTGGTGCGCTGAAGTTTTACAGATCATTAGCCAGCTGACAGGGCATCTGCCAGAGTGGTGGGAGCCTTTGCTAACAGGAGTTTAGTCAGCATGAAGAAAGGGCACAGGGCAAATGTGACTTCATACTCTAGTCTGCAAGATGCTACCACAGTGTTGAGTATAGCTATTCACTGCCACAACACAGTCATGGATTTAAGGCATCTAAATATCCAATAAAGGTCCACTAGATGCCCAACAGTCTTATGGGTACTGTGGATATAGGAGTGCAGAGGAGATGTCCCCTGTCCTTTGTGGCATATACACTAGGACACTAGGGAGGGCAGATCAGTTCAGGGAATGGGGTTTTGATAATTCAAATACACAAACAAATTATACTGCAGACTAGATCTCACACTTGGCCAATGGTCAGGATCACTTAATCATTTATTGTTTCTGTCCACAAAGAAATGAGCAACTACCTGGAGAAATTTTTAATTGTCACAAGTAGAAGAGAGTGCTCCGGCATGGAGACATACTATTAAACACCCCAGAACGAACAGGTCAACCCTTTATAAACAAGAATCTTATAGTCCATATATCAATAGTATGGAGGCAGAGAAGCTACTCCAAGCGTGGTCTGTGAATCAGCAGTCTTGGCATTATTAAGAAGCTTGTCTGCAGTGAATCAGTTTGATGCCTGCACCACCCTGAGTCACCTCATCCAGAGCCTGCATTTTCAAAGATCCCCCAGTGGTTTGGGCACTTGTGAAAGTTTGGAAATCATTGCTGATGGTGCTACATTTCTCCATAAGTGGGATAAATTTGCTGGCAGGCTAAGGCAATATGTTAATTAAGCCTGGTGATATCCTCAGAAATCTCTTTTTCTTAGGTACTGACAAATACCATGCATAAAAAGCTTATTTACCTGGAAACTACAGAGAAAGGGAGGAGGGAGGGAGAGAGAGAGAGAGAGAGACTGACTTTACTCTCAAACATACTCATCTTGGGATGTTGGGGGCGGAAACAAAGAATGGGATTTTTCTAAATGTCCTCAGCTCTTGCTTACAGTAGATGTAGTTGACTAAGGATGGACCATTAGCAAAGATTTGAAGAGCTGATGCAATACATAGTGATGGAAAGTCTGCTCCACCCAAATAGCCAAAGCCTGGTTTCCAAGCACTTTTGTTTGGGATATTGTCAAAAAAATTTTGCAGATAATCTCAATGTATTTAATACAGTTAGGCGGGAAGAGCTTGATTGGCTGAGATGGGCCCAACATGTTAGTCCTTTGTACCACTTTCATGAGGATAAGATTTGAAAAACATCATGAAATCAATAGCTGTGGTTTAGAATGATATCAATTTTAGATGTGAATGTATTTATTACATGGACTCATTCAAGGAGCGATCTTATACATGTGTATGCATGTTGTGAAGTTGATGTGATACCTGCACATGTTATTTTGGGCATGTTGGTAGAATGAGAAATGGCAATGTTCACAATTCTGTGACTGTAAACTGAAGTATTTCTAAAAATAATATTGGAACCATACATTTCATAACACAGAATGCTATCAATGTTACTTTTTTTAATCTAGTGGAGGGAATAGGCCTTGATGTGGTGTTTTAAATGAGAATGCCCCCCCCCATAGGCTCATAGTGTCTAAATACTTGGTCCCCATTTGGTAGAATTGTTCAGAAATGATTAGGACATATGGCCCCTTTGGAAGAGGTATGTCACTGGAAGCAGGCTTTGTGTTCAAAACCCCGCGTTATTCCTAGTTAGCGTCCTCTGTTTCCTGGTTGTTCTTAGCTACTGCTCCAGTGCCATACCTGCCTGTTACCATGCTCCCTGCCATGATAGCCACCGTCACTCACTCACCCTCTGAAACTGCAAGCCCAATATGCTCTCTTTTTCTGTAAATTGCCTTGGTCATGATGTTTATCACAGCCACAGAAAAGTAAGACAGTCAGGTAAGTTTGGATTCCTGCTGTTCAGAGATGTTATAATTCACAGAAAGGCCTCACACTGCCTGATGCTGTGATATCTACAGCTATCAAAGGCTTGTTTCTCCCAGGCTTCTCAAATCCCAGATGACAATATATATTGTACACATATATGTGCATATAATCATTAATTAGTGTGACTAAAGATGGAAGAAAACGAGTGTTTGGTCATCATGACCCTTTTAGTTTAACTAACCAAGCTAATCCAACATATGCTCAACAAACGGAAATTAATGATCGTATTGGGGTCACACTTTCCCAGTTGGACGCAAAGGCTTGTCCTTGTGTATTAACGAGAGAAAAGTGCCTCTGTCCTGCTGAGTTTAATTCTCCTTAAATGTCAGGTCCCCCCACCCACACACACACAAAACTGCTGTTCTGTGTAAATGAAAGTCGATTCTGCAGGCCAAAGCTCTAAATATTTGCATGTGTTTGTACTCTGTGAGAGTAGATTCTGCACTGTCAGGGACGGCTGGCTCCTGGGCACAGATAGAGATCAGTCCGGCTTGCCAGTGTTTGCTTTATTGTAAGACCAGCAGAAGAACAACAGGAAATGGTGGGCACTGAACAGCGTGCACTGGAGGTCATGCCTCACTGTCACCGCCAAGACATCTGTCACGCTTCTATTAAAGCTGGAGTGGCGCTGATAGAGGCTATAAGTGAGGTCCTGGGTGGGAGGGCTGGCTTCTGTCTCACTTGGCGTGTTCTATGGTAAGATTCTATCTGTAGCCCTGAGGGATAGGGACTGAAGGATGTCACAGAAGCAAGGGTTGCTATTTATAAATGTGTTATATTAAAGAATAAAAGTGTCCACTTGGGAGGTCCCACTCTTTCCTTTTTTGGTCTCTCATCAATATTACTATTTAAAATGAATAAAAGTCTTCAATGGGGTGCTAGTATACATCTCTTTCTAAACACACACATTTATATATACTCTATATACATATTTATATACTTTCTATATATAGCATTTTTTGTTTGTTTTTTTGAGACAGTTCTCTGTGTAACAGCCCTAGTTTTCCTAGAACTAGCTCTGTAGACCAGACTGACCTAAAACTCACAGATATCCACCTGACTCTGCCTCTTGAATGCTGGGATCAAAAGTGTGTACCACCACCACCTGGCCCCAAAGCATTCTTAGATTAGCACTATAACTAATTAAAATCAGTAAGGAGAGTACTGCTCCATGCACAGTACAACCCCCCTAAATTTCTAGGAACAAATACACAACACGTCATGATAGGTAGATCCCATAGGAAGCAAACTATCCAACAATATAGAGTTTTTGATGAACTTCTGAAAATCCTGGGAAGAGCTAAGTGGTGGTGGCACACACCTTTGATCCCAGCATCTGTGAGTTTGAGGCCAGCCTAGGCTACAAAGCAAGTTCCAAGACAGCCAAGGCTACCCAAGAGAAACTGTGTCTTAAAAAAAAAAAATGAAAAAGAAAAGAAAAACCCGAGTAGCCATCCAATAGCCTGGAGAGATGCAGTGCTTGAGTCACCTGCTTTCCCCTAACTACCTTGTGCATCAATTTCAATGCCAATTAACACTCCATTATGATCTGAGAAAAGTTGACAGACTTGATAAAATAATGCTACACTTCACCTGAAAAAAAAAAAATGGCTGCAAAGAGAAATAATGAGGGTAGTAAGAGGCCCAGAAATAAGTGGGATGGAAGCAAAAACTAGTACTTAGTAAATAGACACACATTCTCTTAAGATTTATCACCTGATAAAACAGCCCAAATTAGCAAGGGAAATAAGGATAATCAGTAAATGGATTTGCAAGAAATAGCTAATCCTAAAGAGAGAGAAAAAATTCTAAACTCAGAGTCATGCCTCTCAGATATATGGCAAAGATCCAGATATAAAAATAAAAACATACGAGCTAAAAGCACAGATCTGATGTCATTTAAAAATGATTTATTGCATTTATCTATCTGTGTATGCATAAGTATGTGTGCATGGGCACACATGTACCACAGTGTGTGCATGGAGACCTGAGGACAACCTGAATAGCCTCATCCTCCACCCGTGGGCCCTGGAGACTGAACTTAGCCCACCAGCCTTGGCAGAAAGTACTCTGCCTGCTTGGCCATCTTGCTGGCCCCAGTGTTAAGCATATACAGCAAGACCATCTGCATAAAGAAAGCATAGATTTTTTTCATATGGTAAACAGCATATTAGGGAAAATCCATTTTCAAAAACCAGGATGTATCAAAATGTCAAAATTTTAACTACAGATATCTATGACTTAGGACTTAGAGTATTATTAGATTAAAATCTATTTTCATTTTATTTATGCTTTTCAAAGTTTCTCTAAACAAAATATGTTACTTTATAAAGAGCAGAAATATGTTATTTTTGAAACTGAATTTTAGTTGTAGCATAAAACATTCACAAGAGACTTAGGCTGTTTAGTACCCTGACAGTCACAAAGGTAGGTGGTGTGAAGTGTCTCTGCTGCTGAGAAAAACTAATTGCAAGTTCAGAGATTTCATTGATCTTTTCTGGAAGATGTCCCCTGCGCCTTCCTAGAAGTCTGAATGTAAGGTATTTTCAGAGTCTTATGTCATTCCTGGAAGGCCAGAGGAGGCGATCACTTCATCCACAGTTGGGCCACTCCAAGAGCTTGGGCTCTCAAACTATCTCCGAGGCACACAGTAATGTATATAATGTATGGGTCTAAGTCAGAAACCCACGTCCTTTAACATATATAAATCAGCCCAATAGAACATTTACCCCTAAGAAAACCACCTTATAATATTAGAATTGATTTTTTGATCTGCCAAGACATCATGTAAATTTCACACCAGGGGATTTTGAACCATTACCAAAGGAACACTTTTCTGAGAATCAGGACAAGAAGTCATACTGTCCAAGTTCTGTGCCCACTGAGTGACTAAACCTCGCTGTCTACTAAGGCTGGTCCATGACAGCCTTCTGAGCACTGCTGATCCTCAAATGGGAAATCAGATTAGAGTGAGATGCATCTAAATGTGATTATAATAGTGGCAGCATTGAGCTTACCTGTCAGAACTGCTGCTCATAGGTTTACTGATAAATAACCATATCCACACTGTGTAGCCACAATGCAGATGCTGAGGAGATTGGAGTAAATGGCTTATTATCAAGTTCCTGTGATCGACGGGACAGTGTAGACCTCAACATGTATTTAGAACCTAAACCAGCTTTCACTTCATTACTTCAGTATTTCAACAACTGCTTTCAGAAATGGCTAATCACTCAGTAAATATTTGTATACTGGATGGAAAGGGGAGAGAAAAGGGTTTGTAGTTCTAGTTTAAAATAGCTACTAGTTTCTATACACCAAAAAGAAAACACACACACAAAACAGGTTAACTGGAGACTGTAATGTTGGAGGTTGAACTGAAAGCATTGCATTGCACTATGATATGGCTACCAGCCTATAGTGGTCAGAAAGTGGAATGTGGTAGACTGTGGGAGGGGCTTCTCTTGTGACAAACCCTAATCCACACTTGCTGGGTTGCATGATGATCCTGGCAGTAGGTCTGGTTATCTTAGTCTCTAACCCTATTCTGGGGACAGAATAATAGGCCAGCACAAGACTTCTGCCCAGCAACATGGGGTCCATTTGAAGCTTCTATATGTGTTTTATCTCTGAAGCATCAAGTTTTGTCCTGATCCTTCATGGCTAAGGGCCTAGGTCTCATGTCACAGATGGGTCATGGGGATCTAGGTCTCATCCTTCTGCCTTCCCAGTCCTCACTTGCCAAGTCTCTGGCTGAGCCTACCACCCCACCCCACCAGCTGCCAACTGCCCCTCCTGGATGTTCCCCATAATCAGCTCTTTGAGTTGAAGGACTGAAATTATTTTCTTAGAGATGTCACAAGCACCTGTGTTTCGCACTGTCTCTACAATCCTTCAGAGAGCTGGTTTCTGGGACTCTGGGAAGGCAATATATAGGTGTTTACCTTTCCAGTTCTGCCGGAGCCATGTCAGGGGAGCATCAGATACTGGCAGTTGACTTCAGGGTGTCAGCCCACCAGGAGGTGACTCCCTGATGAGTGAATCTCAGACAGGAAAGGCCCGAGACCACAGATCCTGGAGTGTCTTTTGCTTTCACACGTTTGCTGCTGCATCTCCCTCAGGTATCTGGTGTGGTGTGAACGGGCTGCATCTCCCTCAGGTATCTGGTGTGGTGTGAACGGGCTGCATCTCCCTCTGGTATCTGGTGTGGTGTGAACGGGCGTGGGGAGATCAACACTGCCAATAAGGCAGTGTGTTTATCTCATGGAGAAATCCTGTTCTGCTGGGCATCTTCACCTGATTCCTTCCTAAGCTGTACTATATAATTTATAATAATACTGATAGCTTATACAGTTTGGATTATATATATGAAAAAGCTACACAGCTAGGGCCTATGAGTTTCACCTAAGGAGCTGTATAGATCGAAGCACAAGTTAATGATTAAGAAAAACAATGGAGTCCCAGGAGACAGGTTGGCTTGAAATCTTTTAATTTTATTGCTGACAGATGCAATCACAGGTTTTGCTGTGCATCATCAGCTCGAACAAAGTCTTATAATAACTTCAGGTTAGATCAGATGTTTTCATAATAGCTTTGAGGTGAAAAACCCAAGAAAACAATCTAAAGCTTTAGAAAGGCACATACATAGTTGAGTGAGGAATTCTTTAAGGTCAGGGAACATGAACAAAGCAGCCCAATTATTGCTAAGATTGGTTGATGACCATAGGTGATGATTAATTCCTGATACCTGTTTCTGTCCTCTATTTCCTGATATAAAAACTATTGGTAAATAAGTATGCATCCTAAATATTTAAAATAGAGCCAGCAGATTCCTTTTCATATACAAAAGTTTAGGCTTGTGATTCCTTAAGATTCCTTATAAGATTACCTTTCAAGATAAGTAATAAAGTTATCTGCCCTTTCTTTGTAACTGCCAAATGCAGCCTGCCCGTAAATACCTGAGTGAGAAAAATATCTTGCTTGCTTACACTCTGTTAAACTATAACAAGTTGCTTGGGTATGCATGTATGTTGGCTCTTGGGGAAAATTTATTTTTCACCTGTAATACATAAAGTATTTAATCATGTAAAGGATATGGATAAAATCCTGTCTTTTTTTTTTTCCTTGTATTCACTGTAATCATTCACTTGAAAAACAGAATGTAATCACATTGTAATTTTTATATTGCCTGAAAGATTTTGCCGGGGTATATAAGCCGTGAGGGTAAAAATACAAATAGGGTTAAAATGAGTTAGAAGGGAAACACCAAGAACGAGAGAAGGAAATCGCCAGGAGACTAAAGAATAGAGAACACAAAAGAAGAATAAAGAAAAGGTCTGAAGGAAACTGTCAAGAGAGTGTGAGAGTGTCTTTTCCCTAACCCTCTCAGGTAAAAGAGCCATAGTATGCACTGACTCTGTGGATTGCCTTTGGGCTCTGTGCTGCTGGAGGCTGGTCAATATAGGCAGCAACACAGTTCATCTCAGTAACTCAGGGCCAAACACAGATCTTCAGCTGAGTCAGCCTTGTTTATATCTGCCTTGACAACCCTCCGGCAGCTGCACTGTGAGGTCTGTTGCCCAGGTTTAGCCAAGTGCTAGAATGGCAGGCCTCACATTGAGATGTTAAGCCATACTTGTGCTTGAGGGCGCACCCACCTGCTGGTTTGGGGTCTCTGTGGATGCGTATAGTTTATAAGAAATGAAGTGTGAATGGTGTGTTACATTTTGTCACTGTGACTAGACTACTGGACACAAAAAATTAAGGGAAACAATTGTTATTCGAGTTCATGGCCTCTGAGGGTTCATTCATGGTTGTCTGGAACATGTGACTGAGTCACTTTGTGAAGGACAGCTGTCCTTGTGGTTTTCTCCATTGTGCTCTTGACCCCCCCCCCCCCCCCCCCCCGCTCCTCCGTAGGTGTTTCTTAATCTGCTCAACATGACCATCAAAACTAACCATCAAACATGCTGAGAAAGAAAAGAATACAGTATGAAAAATGCCAGGCCTCCTGCGAGATTCTAATATGGTTTAAGGATGGGATCCTCACTCCAGCCTAACTCCTGGTAACACACAGCAGTTCACAGGTAATTGGTGAAACTCAGCACTGCCTCTGGATCCTCTTGGTGCATCCAGCTGTGGCACCTCCTTCACCTACTCTGCTTTGAATAAAGTAGAGTGAATATCAGCTCCAAGAGCAGCTGCAGGACCCACGCTAGTAACATGCTCTGAGGTATCTTCCATAAAGCAAAACCTGCAGCTAATTGCAGCTCACATAGCCACAGTCCAAACCTGGGCTCCTCCCCAGTCCTTCTTGTGATGTGTAGCTAAGTGCTGGCCACATCTCAGTTTCCATTTCCTGTGGGCTCAGATTCTTTGCAACACAAACATGTGTGTTCAGTTTCTCATTCCTTATGCCCCAGTGGGTTTGCAAACAGACACTGTGGCCATCACGATGCCTCATGATGTCCATATGTCCTGTTTGCATTGGCCCTTTGCTGTTTTCACAGTTCCTGCGCATTAGAGCCTCACTGTCAGAATGCTGTGAGAATCAAGCAGGACCATGGATCTCATTATTCTGGGAGGAAAAAAAAATCTTTTGAGCAAAACTGAAATTTGTCATAGCTAGGAAAGCAGTGACCAGTGAGTGTTAAATAGCCATTCCCTCAAGTTGTAACCACATTGGTGGGTTTTCTTATTATTATACCAGTATACCATGCTCCTCACGAATTTTAAAATATCAGAACTAAATAAAGAAACCACAAAGGCAACTGAAAATACTTGTCAATCTATCACCCCCTCCCCTGATTCTGGATATCTTAAGATTACAGTGCAGATACAATTTGTGTGTTGTATTTGCACATGCTATCAAGATAATACCCAGATAAATCTTATAGGCCACGGATCTTTTTCTTTTCCAATACCAGAGAACCCAGGGTCTCTAGCATGCTGGCAAGTGACCTGTTTTGTTAGTGTTGCATGTCCATGCTAGTGAGATCCAGCTTTAATAGCAGTTGCCACACAACGGTGCCACCTTTCAATGATCCATTTTCCTATTGCCACACATTTAAGCTGTTTCCAATTTTTATTTATATGTGTGTGTGTGTGGGGGGAGATTTTCAGTTTGGCTTCCTTGAGACCCCTGGAAATGGAGACCTGCTTCAAGGTTTTGTTTATTTATTTCCTATGCAGCTTCTCCATCATTTAGTCATTTCTGATTCCCGACTGACATGGAAAGATAGTTTCTGACTCCCTTCTGTGAGTCCTGGGTCCTCAAGGACTTTTCTTCTTGATTCTTTCCTGAACAGCACATTTATAACTGTTATTACTCCAAAACAACACCCACAGCATTACAGCTTTTGAAAGGGGGGAAAACAGAACAATGAAGCAAAGGCTTGAACATGGCATTCTATCTGAGAATCGAGGAAGTGACTGTGAAATGTGCTCAACAATTTTCTTTTGTGAACAGGTGACCTCCAATATGCCAGAGTGTCTTAGCACTCTCCTGTAGGCATGAGGTAGCTTCTTTGCACTAACACAGACATTATGTGGTGGACAGCAGAGCTCTGAATTCAGTGGCTAATCATAGTGTGGGTGGAAAATTGCAGTGGAACATACTGCGGAACAAAGAGATTTCTGAGAAGACAGCACCAGAGGGTAAGGTGGGTTGCCTGTTGCTCTGCCTGGACATTCTCAGTATACCTGCTTCAGAAGACTTCCAGACAGCCAGGCCAGGGCTGACACCCATGCTCACAGAGAGACCATGTTGCCACTGACAGCCAACAGCATCCTCAAGAGTTGCTTCTTTAATTATCTTCTGCAGTTCCCATCAGATTCTGTATCTATCATGGCCTAAATGTTCCAATGGTCATTAAAATATTGAAGAGGAAAAAATTGATAACCATTCATCACCAGAGAAGAGCAGGTCTAACTGCTTTTCATTGAGGGAAGAGTGTCTCTGGAAGCCTGGGGAAGTCCTCTGTCATCATGTTGTAGCTCTGCTTGAGCTGGGATGGTTCTAAAGTGGGATTCAGCTTATAAGTGCTCACTGCCATCTGTACAGGGAAGTGGGGAAAGTCTGGGAGCCAGAGGCCAGTATAGCCAGGCCTGCAGTCCATGTTTCCAGATGTTTTCTGTTCTCTATGCCTCAGCTATCCATCTAGGCAGGGTTAGGTTTCCGCCCTGAACAATCTCACTGTGTTTCTGTCTCTTTCTCTCTCCAGCCCCCTTCTGGGCATGTGTATGCAGGTTCATGTGTGTAAGCACTGTGTAGGGGCCAGATGTCAACACTGAGTATCATTTCTTCAGGCCTTGCCCATCTTGTTTTGAGAAACAGGATCTCTCGCAGGAACATGTGGCTGGCCAACCAACAACCACAGGATCTGCCAGTTTCTATCTCCCCATGAGAGAATTACAGGCAGATGCCACCATGTCCAACTATCTGTGGGTTTTCTGGATTAAACTCAGGTTCTTATGTTTATGAGGCGAATACTTTGTTTATTGAGCTATTTCCTCAGCTCTAGAAATTTGTTATATTCTGTTTTTACCATAAAAATTCATCTCCCAGTGATTTTTGCAAAATATCATCTCATTTTTTTAAATGGCTCCTTACAGCTAGCCTGTGTGCTTCTGAGCAGAAAGAGTTGCAGGGACTAAGATGAGAATCCCAAACATAAGAAATAAAACCCAAGCCTCATTTCTGAGGTTTTCGTTTTCATTACTGTAGCTGAACCCTTCCTTATACTAGAAATTCATCCTCCCAACAAACTTGGATTCCATTTCTGTTTTGTTTTTATCTAGACTCAGGAACGGGTGGATGTCAGCCTTTTGGATTGGTTGCTCTTGTCAGTAAATGGCCCATCTGTGGCCTCCCTAAGTGATAAATGCCTGTTGAATAGTTTCTCTCTTGTAATGAAGGCTGGCTGAGGTGGAAAGTGAACCACAAATGATATCTTGTTCAGCTGGCCTCAGTCTGGGACATGTGACTTCCTACCCGCAAGTTCAGAGTAACAGCCAACTTTACCCCTGGAATCTCAGACAAGGGATACTCAGAGCTCTTAAGCACATGGATGTAGCCAGTTTGAACTGAGGTGTATTGTCCAGTGTAAAATTCATCTGAGACCACCAAGGATTGGAACAAAAAAGAATGCAAAGTATTTCAACAGTATAAACACTGATTACAGTTTACATGAGAGGGTTAGGCTTTTTACAAGAAAATACACTGAATAAATGGGATAAGTAAATTATTTTATTAAAATTGACTTGACATGTTTATTTCTGCTACAATCAGGTTGCTACTAGAAAATTTAGTATTACATGTATGCCCAGCATTTGTAGCACACGTTATATGGGCAGCACTTGGACAATATATATAATATATAATGCAAAATATATAATATTGCTATACATATATAATAAATTATACAATGAATCAAAAGAATTCACTGGAAATCCACAAAGATTAGTATGCACACATTATTGATTGGGCTGGTAGAGGAAGGTGGTATCAACACTGTGTGGGTTTCTACAGATGAATAACCCACACTGGTACTTTTTAGACTGTTTGCCTTCAGAACCCAGAGCCCAGATCTTTCATATTTAGCTCTGTGGCATGGGATAACATTACATTAAGAACACTGTAGTCATGGATCACACATTCATAAGTAGAATGCTACAAATACAAAGTTGAGGCTAATCCTAGAACTAAATTTGCATATGAGAGCAAGTGATGCTAGGCCCCTAAAAAAAGCATTTAGTTTTCTCTCATTATATTACCAACCCCTCTGGAACATCAAATTCCTCAGCCCTGTCAAACATGAAAACCCATTCCAGCCCTTTCTGCCCAATGTCTGTCCATATACAGGCATCTGTAATGATGAAGGCTTCTTTAGAAATGAACATCCTCACATGGCACAAGTCTCATGTCTTTTGCAAATGATCAGAACAGACCACCCTGCCAGTCTCGACCACACATGAAGCTACAGAGCCATTGACTGACCTCTGCTGACTTTCCTGGAATCTTCTAGGGCCTCCTTTATGGCTGGTTTGGTTCCATTCTGTCCTTTTCCTGCTGACATGATCATCACTTAGAAATCACTAATGATACAGAGTGGGTACCAGAAGCAGGGCCAGGCTGCTCCCTGGTGTCTCATGGGACTCTTCCAGTATCTTGGTATGACAGTGTCTTTAAAGAAGAGGACTCTAGGGTGGAAGCCAAGCCACCTATCCAGCCCCTGGTCATGAGTAGTAGAGTCACCTGGCTTGTTCCTTAGTCAGAGGGAGCTTCTTTTACCCTGTGCGTAGCCCAGACCTGCCTCATGTCTCACCTCTCATATCTTCTGCCTCCACTATGTTTCAGCCTCAGGGACACCTGAACTGAGCCCTCAGTCTAGAACCCTCATCTCTAGCTTTTCCATGATGGCTTCTTGGCCTTTGGTGTGGCTCTCCTGTGAACCAACTCTGAAATCCTGACCTTACCATAGAGGAGGATGCTTATTCCTTTCAGACCTTGCAAGACTACCTGGATTCCAGACCCATTACCTCTCTCTGGTTCCTACAGCATCCCATCACCCTATGACCACAGCAACCAATAAGAAACTGAGCAACCAGGTATGATGTACATGATCTCTCTCTCTCTCTCCCTCCTTCCCTCCCCCCTCTAATGTGTGTGTGTGTATGTGTGTGTGCTCTTCCTTTATTCAGCCAAGAGATTTTAGATGTTACTTGTCTCTTCTGGGCCTCCATCTCTCCAGCTGGATAAAATGAAAATAATTTTATAGGCTGCTCATGGGTTGTTAGAAGACTGGAATTACCATATGAACCATTCAAACAGTGCATGACACACAGCAAGTGCTACATAGATGTTACTCATTTCCTTCTTTCCCTGGCCTGCTGTCCTGAGTGCCAATATCTGCCCTGAGCAGCTATATCCTGTCACATACTCCTCAGATTCATTAAAGGCATTATTGCCTTTCTCTCTGCACCTCCACCAGCGGCCACAGGACTCTCACCTGGATTTTCATATTCTGAAATACATAATCCCCATTCTCATTCATTTCTTGGGGCAGGAAACACACTTCATATCACCCAAAATCTAGCTCAGATTTATTTTTTCTAGATATTTTCATGCTTAATCTCTCTGGGTCTTTGTTAGACTCATAACCCTCAGCCCTTGCCAGTACAGATGACATTACCACCAAGGTTTTCAACCCCATAAGGGGGACATGCAGCAATACTGTAAGATGATTATACTGTCAAATTTCTCGGACTGGCCTCTTGAAGAATGATTTGGCAACGGCACAAAGGCTGCATGCCATCCTTGTTGGCATTCTTGAACATGTGTTGTATTAAGTTTCTGGCCTGGCCTAGCCCTGAGGTTCTGACCCACTGTCCCACAGAAACACACAGAAGCTTGTATTAATTTTATGCTGATCAGTCTATGGCTCTGGCATATTTCTAGCTCTTGCCATTAAACTAACCCATATTCTTATCCTGTTCAGCCATGCGGCTCAGTACCTTTTCTCAGAGCAGCATTTCAACTTTGTTCCTCTGCATTTGTTGGCATCATATTGTGTTATCTCTGTGGTGTTTCTCTGGCATCTCTCTCTTGCTCTTCCTGTTCCCAGAGATTTCTTAGTCTGGTAGCCCCTCCCACATTTCCTGTCTGCCTTCAGCCAATCAGCATTTTTTATTAAACCAGTAAGCAGGACAATTATTTACAATGTAACAACATAATCCCACTACATGCATGTGTATCTATATATGAATGTGTGTACGTGTGTGTGTATACATGAATGAGTGTATTTATGTATATATATATATATATGTATATGTGTGTACAGGTGTGTGTTTGTGTATATCATATGGCTGTGTGTTCATACTGTTTGTGAGTACACAAGGGTGTGAAGGCCAGAGACTGACAGAGTGCCTTCTTCAATACCTTCAGCTTTGGGGAACAGGGTCTCTTACTGACCCAATAGTCAGGATGTCCCAGGGATCACCCTGTCTCTGCCTTCCTAGGGCTGTGGTTGTAAGAATGCATCATTGTGCCTGGCTTTTTAGATGGTTCTAGGGAGCAAAGTCAAGCCTTCACACTGGTGCAGCCAGCACTTTGTCACATGGGCCCCAGGAGCACTTCCCACCTTTATTTGAAGGATATCTGTGCTTTCTCAGATGTATCCAGCTCTCACATATTCCACCCAGCTACAGTTCATTTGATTCTTTTAATGTCTTTCATTATAGTTATTTATGATTATCTATGTATATAGACGTTTTGCCTGCACATCTGTCTGTGTACCACATATGCATAGTACCTGCAGAGCCCAGAAGAGGGATTCAGATCCCCTGGGTAGCAGACAGTTGTGACCCACCATGTCAATGCTGGGAATCGAACCCAGGTCCTCTGGAAAAGCAGTAAATGTTTTTAACTGCTGAGACATTTTTCCAGCCGCAATTCTTTTATTTACCTAAGACAGTGCAAAGCTTAAACTGGTGAACTGGTAGGAAGTGATTTCTCAACTAAACAGATAGTGGGAACATCTTCATTAAATATGATTTTTTAATGCCACATAAATGAGAAGTGTTCTCTATTCACTCTGAAGTCTCATTATGGGTTCTAATTTATGAGTGTCCAGCCACAGGACAGATAGTTTATTGTAAGAGGGGCCAGGAGTCAGAGGGCCTCCTGTTCATATCCAGTCATGATTGCATACACATTTACCACCAACTTAGTCTCTTTTCCCTTTTCTAAGAATTCTACTTGCTGTGAGATAATACTCTTGCACACTGTAAATACTTGTCACTCATATTGGTTTAATAAATGCTGATTGGCCAGTAGCCAGGCAGGAAGTGTGGGCGGGGCTACAGCATTTGCCAGCCAGATGTAGTGAAGGAAGACGAGAATGCTGAACTAAGAATAGGTACCACGCTATATGGCTAAATATAGATAAGAATTATGGATTAATTTAAGTGTAAGAGCTAGTTAGTAATGGCCTGAAGTGCTGGCCAAGCATTTATAAGTAATCTTAAGCCTCTGAGTCAATTATTTGGGAAGCAGCTGCTGGGTTTTGGGGAGTTTTCGTGGGACAGAAACTTCTGACTACACTCCACCTTTCTGTTTGCGTTCATGAGGCCATTACCAGAGGTAGCACCAAAATCTTGTCATGTGCCTATAAAAGAAAATGAGTCTTTTTTTCTAGAAGGAGAAAGAGCATCCAAATTTTCTAAACTTACTTTTGACTTGCTTAAGGCATAGGTGTGGTAGAGCCAGGGCCCTGAGAGTCAGCTCTGTGACTGCCACCTGCTCTGACAATGACAACCAGCCTTCTGGAGGGAAAAGGCTACCGTGTGCATGCACACAGCTACTGGCTGTTTCAGTGTAGGGTCCTGCTGTACCTGTAGCTCAGATGAGGGTGTAGGAAGGACACAGAGGACTAGGCTCTTGACTGGCATTGATCACAGAGGGGTTTGTGAGGTCATGATCTGCAAGGCTGGTCCTCTCTGGGTAGACAGGTGGCTGTGTGGTCATTCCTTCCCTATTGTTCTCCTGTAAGGTTCTCAAGGGATTTCCTGTTCATAAGACATATCTGTATTATACAACACAAACCACAGGATTCTGTAGGAAAGCTTGGCTGTCTGTAGATTTGTAGACTAGCTACAGAGAGGACCCTAAGGGAGAACACATCAGTAGAGATTCTGGAAGTGTGGCCTCTAGACAGGCAGACTGCTCCATAACAGCCTCCCTCGTGCATGCATACACTTGTAGGTCTGGAAGACAACCTCAGATGCCATTCACTTTGATGTTTTAGATGGGTCTTAAATACACCGAGCAGGCGGCCAGTGAGCCCTACGTAGCTGTCTGGCTCTGTCTTCTCAGTTCTGAGATTACAAGTGTCCACCATAATTCCTACCTTGGCAGGAGTATGCTCATGTGCATATATGGTATGTGCATGTGTACCACATGCATACAGTACCTGGCGAAGGCCAGAGGAGCATATCAGATCATCAAGAACTGGAATTACATAGGCTGTTGTGAATCCCCACCTTGTTTCGGGGTGTTCCTAACTGCTTAGCCATCTCTTTAGCCCCAGATATCCAGGTTTTTATACATAGGTTCTGGGGGATTAAACTCAGATGCTCATTCCTGAAAGTCAAGCACTTTACCAACTGAGACATCACCCCAGCCTGTGATCTATATTTAACAAGCCCTCTAGGTGATTCTGCCTTATACACAGGCTCTAATCAAACGGCATGTAATTTAACTATATTAATGAACAATGTTGAGTTTGCTTAGATACATCAAACAGTCCATTGTTTATACCTTTATAATATCAGAATAAATACACAAATGAAGAGAAGGAACTTGTCAAGAGTACAACTGGCTATCATCCCAGAGTTAGCTACCCAGCAAATACTCAATAAACAAGGGTTGAACGAATGAATGGCTCATTGCATGAATGAAGAAAGCCAATGGTGAAGCTAAAGCCATCCCTCCCCCCTTCCCCCGACCAGCTAAGCCTGAAGCTAATGAACCAAGTGGCCCCAGTGGTTATCATTCTTGTAATTAAAGAACCACATTAGCCATGTTAGGGATGCTGCAGATGTCTTGAAGTTGGAGGAACAAACATAGGGAATGATGTGTGGTCTGCAGAAACATCTGCTCTCACATCTGTGAACCGGTGTCTGCACTTGACAATTCTGTCCTTCAAGCCAGATTTCAGTCTTGATACAAAACCCAACTACCCAACTTCAGAGGGAAATGGAAGGACACATTTAAGGGGAGGGTTCTTCAAATCCAGTGACATGCCTGTGTACCATACCTAAGCACCAATTGGTGAGGTGAGCCCCCTGCCTGAGCCCAGTATGGCTTAATACTCAGAAATACTAAGCACAGAAAGATGGGCAGTGACCCGACTGTCCAATCACCCTCTGTGTTCCTGTGTCCCACAAAAATCATTCCTCCAGTGTTTTCTTCAAGTAATCCAAAAACAAGACAGAGAACCATGAGAGATTTGGATAACTATTTAGTTAAAAATCTTGATGCAGGTTGGTTGTGGTGGTGCACACCTTTAATCCCAGCACTCTGGATGCAGAGGCAGGTAGATCTCTGTGAGTCTGAGATCCAGCCTGATCTACAAAGTGAGTTCCAGGATCTGCAGTTGCCACTAGGCATAGGCTCTATTCTACCAAACATTTAAAACGTGGCTGGTACAAAAGGAAATGTAAGTATGCATTACACACCAGATTTTAAAAACTTGTAAAAAAAGTATCAGTGTTTTTTAAAAATATTGAATATACAGTGGAGTGATATTTTGGACTTAAATAAAATGTTAAAATTAACTTTGTTCATCACCTATTTTTTTAAATCTCAGTATGAGAAAATAGGCAATAGGGCATGTGACCTGATTCTATCGTTAGAGAGAGCACACTGCTCTATACACTGCAAGTATGCTGTGTTTCGGTGTTAGGAGTTCCACAGATTTGGATGTTTGGTCTGTTGACTTCTATTGATTATAAAAACAGCTTACTCAAGACCTGTTGAACTTCAGGTTTCTATTCTTAGACAGAAACAGATTTTTAATGTGCATATTACAGGTGTGGTGGTTTGAAAGAAAAAGGCCTCCATAGGGAGCGGCACTATTTAGGAGGTATAGCCTTGTTGGAGGAAGTGTGTCACTGTGGGGGTAGGCTTTGAGCTCTCACGTGCTCAGGCTACTCCCAGTGTGGGACATAGTTCACTTCCTGTTGCCTGCAGATCAAGATGTGGAACTCTTAGGTCCTTCTCCAGCACCCTATCTGCCTGAATGTTGCCATGCTTTCTGCCATGAAGATAATATACTAAAACCCCTAAACTGTAAGCCAGACAACTAATGTTTGCCTTTAAGAGTTGCCATGGTCATGGTGTCTCTACACAGCAACAGAAACCCTGACTAAGATACCAGGGCTGGTGATACTTCAGTCAATAAAATTAATGAGTAGACACACATTGGAGCTGGAGTTTGATCCACAGAGCCCATGTAAACATATTGTCACAATTCACTTGTAATCTCAGTGCTATGGAGGCAGAGGTATGCAGACCCCTGCACTTTGGTGGAGAGCTGAGGGAGGCAAGCTTCAGGCTAAGTGAGAGAGCTTGTCTCAAAAAGAAGGTGGGCAGATCCTGAGGAACAACACTCAAGGTTGACATCTACTTTACACACATACATACAACATGCGTGCACATGCACACACATACAGACACACACGCACACACACACGTGCACAAGCACACACATAGACACAAAAATGTACGCATACACCAACAAGGAAAAAAAATACTCTAAATTACGATAGTATGTAACTTGGCATGTATCTGTTCGGATTTCTTCCTAGAGAGTGGGCACCTATAGTTTTCATATAAACAGTCTTCACTTATGTTGGTTTATATGAGTTCAAAACCTTTTCTTGGTGCTTTGGAAAGTAAATCTAAATAAATGAAAACTGAGAAATCTTTTTCCTTAGACCTTACAGGATGGCCCATTGTGTTCCCAGCTTGCCTCCTTTTTCTAGGTAGCCTCTTGCCTCTGAGTGCTGGACATAGTGATTCCCAGGGTGCTCACATCCAGCTGCTGATCATACATTGGACACTAGCCCTCATGCTCAGGTGGTTTAACTTCAGAACTTATATATCACAAATACAAATGGTTCATCTATAAGTTGTATAGACCCTACTTAAGTGGCATCAGCCTCCGCTCCAGCAGATAACTCCACAGAAGGAGGGACAGAGGTCATTGGGCAAGTAAGTGGAGCATTGGTTTAGTTTAGAGTTTAATGAGTATAATAGAGATTCAGTGAGGGCAGAGCTGATGTGGACCCTACACACAACACCTCATGGATGCATGGATGCAGAGTTGTTGGTAAAGCATGATTCTAGAGTATCTGAGCACTTAGATAGCATAAGGCCATCTGTGGTGACAGATTCTTATCCAAATTCTAGCCAGCTTTTCCTAACACTCTTCTCACTTAGGACCTAACACTGGGCTTCTGTGTTCGTTTCTCAACTGTCTCCTATTTAGCAGGAATCCTGCTAGGCCAGGTTTTCCAGAAAACACCTTTCCCAGTATCTGGTTACTCACTGATTGAGTCTCTGACCACCCGCAGGAAACCTTGGTTACCCTGGTCTGACAGGGCTGGTTTAGTCAGGATGTCCCCTCCACCTCTGATCTTTTTTCCTACCTGATGACTCTATAAGTCTGCTTATCAGACAGTAATTCCCACTTTTCTCCAGTGTGAGTGGAACAGAGGCCCAAGCTCCCTCCCCATTGCAAACCCCACTGAGCCTTCATTTCTTCTCCACACTTTAAATTAAGCTGGCCTCAGAATCTCAACAAATGCCCTGACATGTTTGTCTGGACAGAAACAGGAAAAAATCAGAGAGGTGAGTGTTTTCTTTGGGTAGGTCTGAGCCCACCTCTCAACCCACAAAGCCATGGGTGCTCATTAGGAGACACTGATGGGGTTGGGGACAGCTCCCTGTCTGTTAGGACACCACATTTCTCTGGTTGATGCCTCTGTTTCTCTGTGTCAGAAGTGTTTAGTGCTTCTTTCTACCATGCTGGACCCACCTTCTCCAGACAAGCAGTCAGTCAGGCAGGCAGATAGATAGACAGACATACATACGTGCACGTGCCCACAAGCACCATGTCATCTTCACATCTACTCACCTTGGTCTGCTCCCTCTATCCTCATCAATGACATGGTTTCCTTTTGCACTCCTGAGCTGCCAGGCACAATACTTCAGCACTGGGGACAGAAGAGCCTTGCTTCCCAGCACAAAGAACCTGCTAGCTCTGTTGATCCACCTCCTGAGAGGGCACTGTGCCCTGGAAAGCCAACCCCATCTCTTCTCTTTCCTCCTCACGCCTGTGTACCAGCAGTCACATCATTGTTTCAGGGCAACTTTGCCCAACATGCTGCCCTGCTGATTTTTAGATGAATCTAAATCTCTGGTTGCTCGAGAAAGCCTCCCCCACCGACTCAGTTCTCCACTCAAAAAGGCTACTGTTGCCCCTACCTTGCTTCCTTCTCTCAAACATGCCAGTTAAAACACTAATGCTAGTCACATCTAGTGAGTCATTTAAATATCTCACCTCTTTTGTAGAACCTGTGGTTTATTTGTGGAAATTGCACAGGTGTATATGCAGCTCTGCATTTTAAAGATGAGGAGATCTCAGAGCTCTCTCTGTGTGAGCAGCTGAAGCCAAGTAACATACAGTGTTTCAGCTACAGATTTTCAGTTAAGCCAAAAAGATAAGGTTGATTTTAGAACAGTTATGCTGGGGTGGGTCCTTGCGTTTGGTAGGTCCACCTGACAGACAGCAAAATCAAAGCTCAAAGAAATCAACACACTTCTCAAAGTTATAGGGTGGCAGGACTGGGACTCAGGAACAGTCCCTTTATCTACAGATCTCCTGCTCGTGATCAGGCATTTGGCTAACAGAAATAACAGATTTCTGGATACATACAGCACTATCCAAAGACAAGGCAAATATTATTGTAGTTTATGTGTAAGATGTAAGTATTCACGTGGCTGTGCACACAAAAGCATGCAGAGGAAGGTCAGAGTTCACAGAGGGTTCCCTCCTCAACTGTTCTCCACTTTCTTATTTTAGTCAGAGTCTCTCACTGAACCTAGACTTCACCGGTTGGCTAAACAGGCTGGCCAATGAGCATCAGAAATCTGCCTCCCCTGCCTCCCTCTCTGCTTAGTGCTGGTTGCAAACTTGTATTGTTGCAGTGCCCAGCTTTTTCATAGAGTTTATGTCAATTCTGACTCAGAAGTGGGTCAATCCTGAGACTGTATTCTCATAGCTCCTGGCTGACTCTGATGATGTCCCCCACCCCCGGGGTCCCACTGTGAATGGTAGTAAGTGCTAGGTCCATTTCTAAGGTAAAGGAGTCAACAAAGAGAAATATGCTTAGCTTTGGTGTCACTGATTAGCTCTCTGTGAGCAAGAGCCTCAGTTTACTTATTCATACACTAAAAGAGTTGTCCAGGTCATTTATAACACTGGGAATGTTCTACAACTCAGAACACCAACTTGAATAGACACCCTGATGGGAGGGGACAGGCACAGAAAGTACTGTCACCACAAGGAAGTCTGGGATCCTCAGGCTTCTTAGTGCTCCTGGCTGGCAGATGGGCCTTGGACTTTCACTGGCATCCTCCATGCTACTTGCAGACCACACTCTTGAGCCATGTGTGGGTTGTCCCATCTGTCCCTTCTATGCTACGAAGCCATCTTTCTCTGCTTGCATCATGTCTTCCTCTATTCCAGGAATACATATCCCCACCCTGACCATTTTATTATTCTTTCCCCCCTTTCCTGGTTCTGTGGATGAGAATTGGTGAGGTTTACAGCACACTTCTGCTGCTCAGCAAAGCATGTTAACACTGCTGTATGACCACAGTGGGTTGACTTCACACTGCCTGTCAAGACAGTGAATTTGGTTTAGTAAGAAAAAGAGACTTCTCCTTATCCAATATGAATTAATATTGCTTTTACAAGGTGCTTGACCAGCTCACCTAAAGAACACCATCTATACACAGGTACCCGCGTGCAACTGAAATCTCAATGTCTAGTAAGAGAGAAAGAAAGATTCGTATCTAGGACTGGTGGTCCAGACTTGTAATCTCACCTACTAAAGAGGCTCAGGCAGCAAGATGGAAAGTATATGGCTAGCCTAGATGACAGAGTGAGTTCAAAGACAGCCTGAGTAACTTTGTTGAGACCATGTGTCAAAAAAAATGTAAAAAGTAATCTGGAGATGTAGCTGGGCCTTGAGCATTTGGCTCACATGTGTGATGGCCTAGCTTTAAAGCCCAGTTCCACAGCAGAGAAGGGAGGAGAAGAGGGGCAGATGGGAGTGGAGGGGGTGAGGAGAGGGACAGATATTGATTCAGGATGGGGACACCACGACTATTGGAATATCTAGGTAGATTGAGGGGTTTGGACTTTTGAGCTCAGCTCAGTATGAGAACAAGGGTATGACCTCATTTATTTAGAGTCCCTTGTCTCATGCTCCCCTGGAGGGAAAGGCAACTTGCCTTCTGACACACAGAGTTCTCTGGAGGATGGAGAAAAGTATTGCATAACAAGGACCCATTAGAGAGATGAGCTGCCAGATGGTTCTCTGTAGCAACCAGAAGTTTCTACCCTGAGCACTCATTATACAGAACAGCCTTCAGAATAAACAAACACACTTGAACGGAGTTCAATTCCAGCTCTTGCTCTGTCCCATGAGCTTGAGTCTATGGGAAGAAGAAGAAATGATGCAGGCTTCCACATGCACTGGATGGAAACCACACACCCTTCCAAATCTACGACAGAAACAACATTCTAGCTCCTTCCTTTCCCTAGAACTAGACTCTTAAAATCTTACGGCATTTACTCCACATACCATATTATTGAGCTGTGACATCTGTTTCCAGTTCTCCTCAGCTAGGATTTACTGAGAGATAATCAAGAATTTTGACACTCTGAGCCTCCACCTTCACATTCACGTGGAAGACTGGCTGCCTACCCTTCCCTGGCATCTGTACACACTAGATTATTCTAGAATTTTCCCAAAAACAAGGAGTCTAATTTTCCCCTCATTTCTGCCCAATGTGCTGTTATCTATCTATCTATCTATCTATCTATCTATCTATCTATCTATCTATCTATATTTGATCTCCCAGAAATTATTTCAGATATGATTAGTTCCCCGGCTCTTCGTTGCTTAAGCACCATACAAACAAACATGTACACAGCAGGGAAAGTCCCACCACTCAACACAGCCAGGACCCTCGGGCAGCTCCCAGGGGGCAATATGTTTGTCTAATCTCCCTCCAGCACTTCATTCTCTGTCCACTCAGCATAGGAATTTGGGGGCTCTAAAATGCTCTAGAACCTATGTCTGAGCTTCAGCTAAGATGGAGAACATCTGCTGAGGAGACAGGCAAGCTGGGTGATGCTGCCAGTCTGTGGGGAGAGAGAATGCAATCTAGGAGAAGGGAAGTTCTGCCTGCTAGTTTAAACCCAGAAATGTCCAGCTGAGCCCTGGCTCTACGGGTTCAAGATGGAGGCAAGACTTGAGAGCTAACAGTGTAGGGACTGATGTCTTATGAACCTGCACTGATCTTACAGCTGAAGTCACTTTCTTTTCCTTACACATAACGTAGAGATGTTAGTGTCATTTGGAAATGTGAGGGTGGCTGCTGCGTGAGCTGAGATGCTACATGGGAAAACCCAGCAGGAAGCCTATGCAAGAGAAGCAGGCAATGAAGTGGGTACAAGAACATCCTCTTGCCTGCTCATCAGGGTTAGTGAGCCAATTGCACAGAGACACAGGGAAGCACAGAGAATGTTCTAGTTGCTGGGCCTGGATAAGTGCTTGAGCTGGTGCATAGAAGAAACAGTCCAAAAATTTCCCAGCTGGCATGTCAAAGACCCTGGCAAGAACTAGGCAGAAAGCAGCAGGTCAGAGAGAAGGCAGAAGGGACCTAAGAGGGGCATAACTTAATTCTAGACGGAGTTCTGAGAACATGTCAAATGCTAGGGAGTGCTAAAATGATTACTGTAGATAGAAACTACAGGACAGGTGAACTGTGAGGACTTGGGAGAGGTCACTCAGGAAGGTAAGACCTGAGGGGGATAGCAAAAAAAAGTTGTCTTCTAAGAATTGGCAAAAGGTCATCAAAATAGTCACCCATGACCTGTACCATGTGGAGCCTACCTACCAATTTATGTCTAACAGAAAGAATAACTGGTACGCAGTGCATAGAGTGCTAGCATATGGTGTAGAGGATATCATCACAGATCAGTCACAGCCAATGGGGTAGTCATTAACAAATAAATAAATATATCACCG
The DNA here is from genome assembly GCA_033318265.1 of Phyllotis vaccarum. Lineage (NCBI taxonomy): Eukaryota > Metazoa > Chordata > Mammalia > Rodentia > Cricetidae > Phyllotis > Phyllotis vaccarum. The sequence continues at coordinate 97,026,336 of JARWLC010000006.1, forward strand.
AAGCAAGCATATTTTATGCCAGTTTCTCCACAGATATCATCAGCAGATCCAAGCAGTCCAATGGGAAACTAATGGCAGCTGAAAGAACTCTAAAACCTCCCAAGTCACATGATAAAAAATTAAATCACCAATAAAGTTTGTCTCTATAGAAACGGCAGTTCTGGGCTGAGGTTGTGGATCAGAGGGTGAAGTATCTACCATTTAAGCATGAGGCCTTGAGTTCAGATCCCCAACACCCATGTAAGAAGCTAAGCATTGTCATAAAGCTGACAGTCAGGGCTGAATGACAACGTCTCGGGAGATACACACTGGGCAGTCATTATAAAGTATTTGGCCAACACTATGCTAGTAAACTGACTTCCTAAAAACAAACAAACAAACAAACAAACAAACAAACAAAAAACTGGGTGAAGGGAGGCCAGTCACAGTGGTGCATGGTAACCTGGTGGCACATGGTGGTATATACCTACAATTCTAGTACAGGCAAAACAGAAACAGGCAGATCCCCTAGTACTTGCTGGCCATCCAGTCCTGCCAAATTAGCAAACTTCAGGTTTAGTGAGAGACTTTTGATTCAAAAATAAGGTAAAAAATTATTGAAGGAGATACACTGTGGGATACACAATACACCACCACCATACTACACTTAAAAAACAAAAAAAAAAAATAATAATTCTGAAAGAAAATTTACAATGGGCATTTCGTAGTGTTAAAGAGCCTTCATAAAACCTTGGTTTCAAATTTTATGCAGAAAAGAAATTACCACAATACAATAACTTTAGTAAAAGTAATAAAAATGAAAATGGAAAACATTAGAAACAGCTCAAGGGTAATAGAGAAAATTGGTTAAAGTCTTTAATTGGCAAGTGTGCCCAGAAACATCCTGCCCCCATGCTGGGGACTTAATCCAGAGCCTTGTACATGACAGAGAGCATCTTGTCATTAGCCCACATCCCTAGCTCAGAAATGATTTTCTTTAGCAAAATCCATTGACGTCACTATATTCCAGAGAAAATGTTTTTGTTCATAAGCACAGACTAACAATATCATCAAAGAACAACTCCACTGAGCCAGACTGTAGCCAGCCCTTTCAGTGGTCCTGGGAAACTCATGGGAATGGCTCACCCAGGAGGTGTGGAGCTGGGCTGCTGGCCCGCTGGGGCTTCCTGCTTCAGGGTGCTGTTGTACTTCCTAACATTTTAACCTATAAAAGTATAACTTGATGGATGGTTTGGTCAAATGTGGTGGGGGGTTGGAAGGAGAAGGAGGAGAAAGAAAAATGGCAGAGGGAAGGAACTGGGGATGGAGACTAGACTTGGGTGTGTGAATACAGTGGTGGCCTAGGTAGGCAGTACAGAACGAATCCCCTCAGTGGATCATCCTTCTTCTCCTCCTCCCCACATCCGCAACATATTATGTCCTAGGTAAACACTACCACTGAGCTATATCCCCAGCCCTGTGAATGTATTAAAGCCTTCCTTAGGTCCTATACCACTGCCATTCAGCAATGGGTTGATCTCACACTTAATATTTGGGTAACTTCTTCATCTTGCTTTGGGAATCAACAGGTCAGATTCACAGGGCTGCTGTCACCTACTCTCTGAAAGGATACTCCTGGTCTTGGCAGCTATGGGACTGTAAAAGGGTGGACAGAGATATCTCCAGGGAGTATAGGGTGGAGCTGGGTCGGTGTAGTTCTCTGTTTCCATCACAGGAAGGCCTGTCCCTGGTTGAAATGAATCACTTTAGCCCTGAGGTTTTTAGGACAGTATCCAACTGTTTTCTAATCCCAAATCAGTCACTTGGTATCTGATTGTTCCTGGATGACCTGAAGCTCTGGGGTTTCCAAGGAAGTCTTAAATGACCTTTACATGACCTTCCCTGACACCTGCTGCTCCTTAATGTCTTTCATTTTGCAACTTAAGTTACTGGGAAAATTTTTACGAAGAAGGAACCCTGTGGTATTTTTAAGAGCCCCTGAAGAAGCTCTGAAGCCTGAGCACTCTCCCTAGACACCCACACCTCTGCAGAAGCTTGCAAACCCTCAATAAACTACTCTTGTGGCTGTTAGTAGGCTTTTTTAAACACACACTATAAACAGGTAATTAGAATTAATAACCTTAATAATAAAAAGTTTTTAAACCTAAATCATTGTTTTCTTTCTCCAGTCAGATAGCACAAAATAAATATTAAGATTTCATCAAAACATAATCTTATTTTTAAAAGCCAAGAATACAAAAAGTCCCAAGCAAGACTCAGAGCCTCGAGGGAGAAACCATATGCCTTAATCCCCCTCGAACCTGGGAAGAAGCTACAGTGCCTATCTCTGCCTTTCATTCCCTTCACACTTGGATAGCCTTTGTTGAGAACCCTTGTTTGCAAAAAGTGAAGACAACTGGGTGGGAAAATAGAAAAACTTAAAAAAAAAAAAAAAACAAAACGAGTAAATGAAACATCATTTACTGAGCACCATGGTCCTGCAAGAGATACATGTCATTGCCCCTACTGTGTAGGCAAAACATAGTGAGACAAGCTAAGAACAGCGTGCTCTCATTTAAAGCCGTACAGCTAGAGAGCGGGTGAGCCAGAGTACGAACCCACATCCCAGTGGTTTCTTCTCCCCTCTCTATATTCTCTTCTCTTTCCCTTACTGCCTCTCCTTAAAAAACAGAACTCACATTAGTGAACTATAATTTACAAACGACAATGGTGACCCTTTGAAGCGTGCAACCCAATTAATTCCTAGTGAATATATTGCCTTGTACAGCCATCACCAGTATCTAAGTCACCTCAAGTTTTACCACATCATCCCTCCACCTCACATCAGGTATAATTAACCTGCAATCTTACTTTTGTCCCAGGATTTCACTGCTCTGCTTTCTGTTCCTAATGATTTGTCTTTTAGCCCTTATGAAATATACCGAGTCCCACAATATGTAGTCTTGTGTGTCTGGCTTCTTTCCCTTAGCCTCATGGTCTTGGTTCATCCATGCAACTTACAGAGATATGTGGCATTTTTAATTGGTAATAGACTTTAGCTGTGAGGATTTACAACATGGTAGTCACCAAATTACACTTTGATGGACCTGTGCGTTCCACACGGGTTTTGGTCACCAGTTATTATAAAGAAATGGTCACTCTTTAAAAACATTTTTTCTTTGGCTACATACTTAGGAGTGGAATTGATGGGTCATGTGGTAACTGTGTTCAGGTTTTTCAAGAATTCTGAGGAGAATTTTATTTTTCAAAACAGATATCACATTTCATGTTGCCATCAGCAATGAGTAAGCATTTTAGGTTTCCACAACTTCCATTTGTTACAATTGGTTTTTTATCAGAGTCACTCTGAAGGTGGGGTTGTGGGTACTTTGCTGTGGTTTTGATTCACATCCTCCTAATGACAGATGGTACAGAGCTTCTTTTTCATATATTCCCCAGATCTCCATGGATCATCTTTGGAAATCAGTCCACTACTGATGTCAACGATTCCTCTTGGTCTGTCTTCTCTCTCATCAATAAAGGAAAAGATGTACCAATTTTGTTGATCTTTTCAAAGAACTAACTTCTAAACTTCTTGATTTTTCCCTGTTTCCCTCTATTTTATTTCATCCATTTCCCCTCTAAACTTTACGAATCCCCCTGTTGCTGCTTGTTTTGAGCTTAGTTTGCTTTGCCTTTATAGTTTCTTAAGATAAAAACTTGGCTATTGATATTTTTGCTGCTTTACTTGGAATGGAGGTCAGCCCTCTGAGGGAAATGTTGATGTTCTTGGTTCATCAGGTCCTGGTAGGATTTCCTTATCTTTACCTTTAGCCTGGGGCTGGAGACAGAAGCACGTGGCAAGAATGCCACAGATGCCCAGACTTTACCCAACCTCTCACCTAGTCTTCTGGGAATAGCAGTTCCCAACCTGCTGAACTCCGATGACCATTTCTGACACCTTTGTTCAGCTTTCCAATTGGCTTTCTCCCCCGCCCCCAAAGGAAATCAAGTCTTGTTTGGGCTCATGTATTCCTCAATTTACCTCTCACAGAGGCTGTACCTTTGGGGTTATGGAGCACAGTTCATTTTAAAAGATACTTAAGCCTCAACACATTATGCCTCTGGCAATCTGCATCTATAACAGAGAAATCTGATAGTGCTCCCAATGCAGCCCAAACATTCAAGAAAGGCAGGATACCAGGCCCTCACACCACTGCTCTGGCAGAGGCTTCTACAGTGGCCCACAGGGTCACAGTATATGCTGTCACTATCTGTTTGCATGAAACAGGATTTTCTGGATGCATGCTGGTTGACACGGTTCAGATTACAAATCCGGCCTTCTCCTGAAGAGAACTGGCTCTAGCTTCTCCTCTCCTTAGGGATACAAGGGATGTGGGATGTTTTTCTGCACACTGTCAGTACTATTGGTCAATAGAGAGGCTGTTTTGGCCTATAAGAAGGCAGATTAGAGGTAGGCCGGGTGGATCCAGACTTTGGGGCTAGGCTGGGCCAGAAACTTCTGATTACGTACAAGAAATTGGAGGTTCCAGCTCTGTAATTCCTTTCACTGAAGCCTCTCTTTGGAGGAACACTCTCCTCCTTTGTAAGAGAGAACAAAAATAACTTGATCTTCACAGAGTTTTTTAGATGTGACAAAAGTTCCATGACAGCCACTTCCAGGCTTAAACACGAGTGAACTGCTATAACATAGGTTTTCAGTGTGTCCCAGGACACAGTGGCTAGAGAAGGGAAGATCTGCTCCCTTACACTTCTTTTTCTATTCTTCTCGACCTCAGAAAACAAGCTGGTTGCAGAACAGTAGGTGGCACCACCAGTCTCCCAGCATGAAGGCTGCCCCCTTCCAGGTGGGCACCGATAAAGGAAGGAGCCCAGGCCGAGGGAAGGACTCAGCTCTGCTTTGTCCTGGGGAAATGGAAGAGTGTTTCTAGCCCTGGCCATAACTCAGAGGGGCATCTCTGCAGCTTGAGCAAAGATTGCGGAGGGAACCAGGAGAGAAATCTCTGCTGGGTGGCTTTATCAGGCCTATTCTGTATATCACTTTGAGTCATCAGAGGCCAACTGCCATTCTTTTTGAATGTCCCTGTGTGTCACCACGAAGCTGCACAGGCACTAGACGCACTGTGGAGAGTGAGCATTTATTTGCTCTCAAAAAAAGGTTCAAACTTTGAAGGTTTGTTGTGATAGACATTCAGGATCTGTTTTAAAATTTCAAGATAGATTGCTGTAAATGCTAACTTTGGGCTTTACTTTCTAAGGAAAATAAAAGCTATTCATTTTGGTACACACCACTGGTTCATATTGGCTGTGGCATGTAAATGGAAGAAATCCGGGAGCCGAGGCTGGCTAAATAAGACAGTCTAAGATGTAACTTTGCCTTGTATGGTGGTTTAATATTGACTATCAACTTGACAAACCTAGAACAAGCTAGGAGACAGCCTTTGTGACTGTCTATGACAGTGGTTCTCAACCTTCCTCATCCTGCCCCCTTGAACAGTTCCTCGTGTGGTGTGACCCCAACCATAAAATTATTTTCACTGCTTCTTCATAAGTGTAATTTTGGTATTGTTATAAATCATAAATATTCGTGTTTCCCAATGGTCTTAGGCAACCTGTGCAGAAGGGTCATTCGACCCAAAGGGGTCGCAACCCAGTGGTTGAGAAGCACTGGGCTAGTAAGGCCGTTTCTTGGGAAGATTTATCATGGTGGGAAAGACAAACCTTAACATTGTATGGTGCTGTACTATGGGCTGGGGATTGGGAGGGGGTGGGGAAAGTGAGGGGGACACCAGCATTCCTCTGCTTCCTGACAGCAGATACAATATAACTAGATGTCTCAGGCTCCTACCACGAGGGTGGTACCCTCAAATGGTGAACCAATACAAACTCCTCCTTTAAATCCCCTTGCCAGATGTTTTGTTGCAACAATGAGAAAAGTAGGAATATACTTAGCTTTTCTTATGGAAACTAGGGAAGCTGCCATTACCTGGAAAGAGCAAGAGCAACACCCTCAACTAATGAGTTCTGGACCAGGGCAGAACTGGATGTTTGAACTTCAAAGAAACCTCTGGAAACCTTGCTCATTGGAGGCCTTCTGGCATGCTGTCATGGGCCCTCCCTCCCCAGTCTTACCTCGACCACTTCACATCCCAACCTTCTACTCGGGTCATGTCTTAAGGCCTCCTTCCTTCCCGGTCACTCTTCATGCCAGCCAGTGCCCTGCCCTCTGCATGAACACCCAAGCCTGTCCCCCAATTTGGAGTCAGTACCGGTGAGGAGTGACCACAGGCTAAAAGCAGAGCTTCGGTGTTACCTATTTGCCTTTCTAGATCAGCGGCTTCATCAGGAGTGGCTCGAGGGAGGACACCCGGATCACTGAAGCTGGTCCGAAGTAGAGTCCCCATCACAAAGAAGAACAGGATGCCGCCAAACACAGGGATGGCAGGGGTGATGTTCACCGCCAGGTATGGGCAGCTGCCAACAAATTGCAGAGAAAGAGAAGAAAGAAATTACAGCATTAGGATCTGTAGTCACAGTTCCAACCTTTCAAGAAGCAAAATCATCACTTAACTGAGTGAGATTGATTCCTATTAAAACTTATCTGGGCTGGGGAGTGTATCTCAGTGGAAGGAAGTTGTCCAACAATTGTGAGAACCTGAGCTCGGATTCCCCCCCCCCCCCCGAATCCATAAAGTAGCATATGTCTGTGATCCCAGAAATCCTATGGTTAGAAGGGGATTGAGGCTCAGGAGCAAGCTAGCCTGGTATTTTCTGCCCTGAACTTAGCCCTGTCTCAAATACGGTGGACAGTGAGGGACAAAACTCCACTGGTGAGATGCGCCATGTGCATATCCACACTCACACACACATACACCCACACAAGAGATGGATTTAAATTTTAAAAAAGAAAATTTAGGCTGGATGGTAGTAGCACATGCCTTTAATGCCAGCACTTGGGAGGTAGAAGCAGGTGGATGTCTTTCTAGGTTCATACCCTGGACAGAACCCATCCTCCTGTTTCAGCTTCCCAAGTAGCTGGAACAACAGATGTTTTCCATTATTCACCCTTAATCCTATGAAATCCTGTTTACTGTTGGTGGACAGAGGACCGTATGCCCCAGGGCTATGGGAACAGAAGAGTCACTTTGGTTAATTAAGTTTGTGCTAAAACCTGGCACCTGATCACCTAATCCTTGGCCTCATATTGTGGTGTGGAAGCGCTGGGTAGGTCCAAGAACTGGACCCTTGGCCGGCTTTCATGTGTTTTTTGGCACCATGGAGGTGATGTAAAGTGGAAGGAAGAGGTAACCTGGAACTTAGTGAAGGATGAGCTGTGCCACGGCTATCTTTAGTCTCTTGTGGCCATATTGTGGCACCACAGCATCACAGTGTCTGGGGTGAATGGGGGAGACTCTTCTAGCAGAAATCCTCAGAAGCAGAAGTCCTGGATGTACAAGTAAAGAACAGAAGCCAGACAGGAAGGTGAGCTCTATTCAGATGTGGGAGGAGGATGGGGGTGTAGCTCCCATCTGGGTACCAGCACCACACTATGGATGCTGGAATGCCTAGGGGATACTTCTAAGAGTTGGCTCTCATGGGTCACATGACAGGAATCCTTTTGCTGAAGAAGCAAAGGCCTTTCATGATCTTCTGCCATGAAGAAGCCCAGAGACCTCCCCCGCATCACCCCCATGACTTTAAGAAGGTGGTGGGATGGTCCCAGATCTGAGTAATCGGGGACTGTTTCTGGCTGGCCATGTGGATTTGTCTTTAGGAAAGTCACATGACTAGACACAGCACTCAGAGCATTTTCAGTGCCTCTGTAACTGCTCCTACAAACTCTGCTGCAGAAACAGAGTAAAACAAAACCATGCCACAAAACAATGCTATGTCACACTCCAGCTGAGCTGACAGTTGTGATGCTTCTTCACAGGATTAGGAAAAACAAAAACAAAACCTGTTAATCTGGCATCAACTCCAGGACATCTGAACATATATGAATATTCCCCAGAGAGTCTTATAGAAAGTAAGTATGGCATGGAGTGTGTAAGGATGCATAGGACATTGCAAAGGAAAAAAAATCTAAGAAACATTGACATCAGAACCTTCTGTATGGGGTGACTGTACCCCCAAAGTTAGAATGTCAGAAACTTAATCTCTAATGTGACTGTCTCAAGACTTGGAGCTTTCAGAAACAACTAAGCACCAAGGGCACCCCCCCTCCCCCATTGCCAACTGATTGACGTTGCTGCCAGATGTTCAGTACTTTTTGAGTAAGTTTGCTATAAACTTGAGTTCAGCCCTTATGGTGATTTGAAGAAAATGGCTCCCAAAGGGAATGGCACTAACGGGAGGTGTGGTCTTGTTGGAGGAAGCATGTCACCGTGGAGGCGGGCTTTGAGATCTCCATATCTGCTCAAGCTCTGCCCAGTGAGACAGACCACTTCCTGTTGCCTGTGAGTAAAGTTGTAGGAACTCCCAGCTCCTTCTCCAGCACCAAGTCTGCCTGCATGCCGCCTTGCTTCCCACCATGACAATAATGGACTGAATCTGAACTGTAAGCCACCGCGATTAAATGTCTTCCTGTATGAGAGTTGCCGTGGCCTTGGTGTCTCTCCACAGCAATGGAAACACTAAGACAGTCTTGATTGCCTCCTATCTCATCTCCTATCTTCTACCAAGGAGAGAACTTACCAGCCTGGCCTCCAGAACTGAATCACTCAGTCTTGGGCTTTCTGTAATAGCTTCATGAAGTTGACTAGCATACCCCTTTTGAAAAACAGCCACACATCACAGGGATGCCTCTTCAGTTTAGTGGGTATTGCTGTGTGTGAAGGGACTCTGTGCCTCTGTCCAGAAGATTTAGGCAAAAACTGACACAATAAGCACTCTTTAGTGTCCTTCTGCCTTTCCCAAAACATTTGATTTTGTGATAGCAAGCATGAAAGAGCTTCAAGTTAAATACTTAAGAAACTAGGCACTCCAAGCCATTAGCTGTTCTCTTGTACTCCTGAGCCTACAGAGAGAGCTCCCTCCCCCACTCTGATGTGCACATCTACTGAAATGACCTTCTATTGTGTGGTCCTGGATTCCCAGGTCTAACATAGAATTTATATTGCAACTTGAAGCATGAAGATAATTGAGAAGCTCCTCAGAAATGACTGATTCCCCCATTAGAGACTTAATATAAATCTCAGTACTGTATCAAACCCAGAACCCAAAACATCTGTAAAGGGCTCACATGTGTGATGGGGTATGGCAGATGATAACTTTTCAGGAGAAAGAGGTTCTTAGTTTTGTTTCCTGTTGTGTTAAAACAAACAAACAAACAAACAAACAAAACCCCAACACCCTGCCAAAAGCAACCTAAATGAGAAAGGTTTTATTTGGCTCATAATTACAAGTTGCAATCAATCATGTTGGGGACATGTAGGTTGCAGGAACTTAAAACAATTAGTCATATTGTATTCATCATTAAGAGCAGACAGCAGTAAATTAATGTAGATGCTGATAGGAAAGATGTCTGCATTTAGTGTGGGTCTTCCCACTTCAAAAAATCCAATAAATGCATTCCTCATAGGTAACCTGCATACTCATGGGCAACTTGGTCTAGACAGTGTCTCCTTGTGACTCTCTTCCCAATACATTGTGTCAAATCAGTAATCAAAGCCAGTCACCACACTGGGCATGTTTAGCACATCCATGAGGCACCTAAATTCAATCATTTCAAGTCCAGACCTTGAACTGTGGCATTGGCTTGGAAGTAATAAGAAAGGAACTCCGATCTTGGAGCTCATTGAAAGCATGTGGTGTAGCATGCAGGTGTTAGCTTTGTTTTTCTTATTGTCATTTAAAAAGCGGCCTCCGGAATTGTGCTACCTTAAAAATGTGCCAGTGTTTGGCCATCAGAAATAAACCATCCATGTCAAATTCAACTAAAGAAGACCAGTGTTGAACTTGCTGATGCTGACAGCATGTATCTGTGATATTGGAGTTCCCTGATCCTAGGAAATGCACATTGCAGAATTTAGGAACAAAATACCATGAGGTTTGCAGTCTTCTTTCAAATAGTGTAGAAAAAGTATGGCATAGGAAGATAAAACAAAATAAATATTTATAGGTGAATTTGGATAAAAATGGATATATGTTATTATTTTTGCAACTATTCCATGCCCTCTAGTTTGCTGGAGTCTGTAAGTTCTTTCATGTGGAAGCTGAGGACCTGCCTTCTGTGTGGCTTCTTCAGAGGAGATAAGGAGAGTCTATTCTATAGCCCACTGAACTGTGTGTCGTGTACACATTCTGTAAGCATTTGCCAGGCTCTTTGAGATCCTCCATGCTTGAAAGCTCCTGGAGATGAGGTCTTTATGTCAGCACAGCGTTATAAAATAGTGAGTGCTTGGTGACAGCTGTCTTCTTTTGCTAGCCTCTATGTGTTCAAGGACAGTGCTAATTTCTCTTGAGAAGTCCTTGTAACTCCTTTATCAATGCTGCAGAATTCACACTTCTAAACAATGGCATCTGTGCTAAGAGAGACAACTTCAAACTGGAGTTTAGAAGAAGCTGAGAGCATCTATAGTCCTGGTGACAACAGGGAGTAAACAGACTCTGCCTTTGACTGTGACTGTGAATGCACACCCCCAGGAGGAAGGAGACTTGGGTGGGCAGCTTGCCAACCTGCAGCAACTGCCAGCATTGGTGCAACAGCTAAAGAGCTATGAGCAGCCCATAAATTCTAAGCCCAAGCTCACACCACTTGGAAACCAAAAGCTCCTTCTCATTCTGAACAACAGTGCCCTGAGCTCCAACACTGAGCACCGTCTGCGATGTGAAGACTCCACCCCCAAGGGCCTGGATTTCATACAAGATGATGATACAGCTGCCAGAGACACAAACACCAAATGGAGTCCTATTTCTGTCTCCGGAATTGTGACCTACATACAGCCCAGGGCAGCACAGAAAACAGGCGAAGGACATCTTTGTCTTCATAAAGCTCAACTGGAAAGTGACAGGAGGAAGGGAATACAACTCTGAAAGCATGCATTTTCTGGAACATAAAAGAAATTGGCTAATTTGGCACCAGACAAAACAAAGGCTAAAAATGATGAGATGCCTTCACAGTATGCCCTTCCGATCATGTACAACAGCATGTGCTATCTGACTCAGGATACGATGATTAAATACCTGTGTTTGAAATGTCACTGTGTACACTATGGGGAAAGAAAAGCCATTAGGAACAGGTAGAAGACTGTAGTATTGCCAAAGAATTATAAGTACCTTATCAGTCCTTATAATTCCTTATTGTTTCAAATCTCAGCTCTTCAATCATGATGCATTTCATAGCAATCTTAATAAATATCCAGGGATGTTTATACATGAAAACTAAAACTGCCTCTTGGTGTGATATTATCTGAGACCGTGCAAACAGAGGATTTTGTGATTGCAAGCACATAGCCAGGGGCTGGGGAGATAGCTCCTGTATGTGAGAGCCTGAGGTCGGAGTTCCCCCAATAAACTAGAGCAGTGGTACATACTTGTAATCCCCATTTTCCTGAGGTGAGGTGAGGGGTGGAGTCAGAAGGAACCCCACTCCTGAAGCTGTCAGGCCAGCAACACTGGCCTATGATAAGGGTTCCTGTCACCAACAAAGTAGAAGGTAAGCATCAATACTTGAGATTGTCTTTAGAGCTTTACATGCACATCAGGGATGGCATGCGCATGCTAGCATTCAGATACACATCTTAAACAGTTCCATATAGAGTTCCTGTGCTCATACACACATACATAAACATCATACCCACAGAGATAAAATTATTTTCTTTACAGCAAGGTGTAAAATTATTTTTGCCACTGGCTACTAACATTCTAGAATCATTGATTCTTACATTTCTGTTTAGAGGTTGGCTCCATCTGAATTGAATTTGACATAATGATAATTCCTTGGTTAAAAGCCTTGAGGATAGTTTCTTCAACATTTCAAATATAAAACCTGGATTTCAGTACTGAGGTCCCTTCCCCACCTCCACGTCTTTGATAGATTAACTTTGCTTAAGAGAAACAAAGCGGTATTAACAAGGTGCAGCAGCACATGACAAAGAATCTTCTCCATATCAAAACAATTCATCTCTTAATATTTTGTCTGCAGATACACATATAAAAATTCCTATTACTACAAGCGTATGACTCCTAACAAGAAATGGCCTTCATTTGATATTTCTGTTCCATTCTGTGAAGGAAAAAACACTGGCATAAGAATAACTGCCTTTTGGGTATAGAAAAGGATGTGTATGTGTGTTTATTATTATGCAGGAAGAGAAAGTAGCCTTGCTTCACTGCTTCTAAACTAAAGTGGGCTTCCATGTTTTTAAAAAATCAGAGTAGCTTATTGTTTCAAATCTCAGCTCTTCAATCATGATGCATTCCAATAATAAGTAGTTATAGAATAGAGCAAGCAATCATGAAATAGAATAATATGAACCAGTGACTCACATGTCTGAAATAATAGCAGAGCAGCACCAAGATAGGGATGGAGGTTGTGAGGGATGTAAAAAAAATGATCTTTTTTCCTTTTCATATGAGTCACTGTTAACCAAACGGGGGCATGAACACTGCTTGTTTGTGGTTTGCTGTTACTTAACGACAGCACTTAGAGATGCATCTACCACCAACAGCAAAGATAAGCACATTACTGGGAGACAAATGGAGAAAAATGGATTCAGAACTAACATCAAATCTGTTTAGAACAGAAAAAACAAACAGAAGTTGGGTGTGTGTGTGTGTAGTGTATTTCTGTGTGTGCATGTAGGTTTATACATGCTTGCTTCTGCATGTGTGTGTATGTGCATCTGAAAACCAGAGGTTGACATTTGTCTTTCTCAATGGCTTCACCATCTTACTTACTGAGACAATCTTTCATTGAGTTGGAAGCTCACTGATTGGCTAGATCTGCTGGCCAGTCAAACCCAGGGATCTCTGTTCTCTGCTGCATCCCTAATGCTAGGGTAACAAACACGCATGGAGTGGCTGCTTTTATGCGGTTTGGAAATATGAACTCAGGATTGTGAAGTAAGTACTTTACCAACCGAGTCATCTCCCAGAGTCCCCAGGAGACAGTTCTCAGTTTTCTGAGACTCAGTACTGGGATAGTTCATCCTCACGATCTGGGCTGACTATTCCTCATGCAAGAAGGATGGTGGAAAGGAGGGCACTTGATTAGTGGACCCAAGAACAGAGAAGGACAATTCAAGAGCAGATATTTGGGAAAGCTCAAATCCAGAGAGAGGGCGGGGACGAACATGTGCATCTTTCTGTGGGTTCCACAGAGACTCACCAGCCTTATCGAACTGCACCAGTTCTTAGCAAGCCTTTACCAGTCCATACTAGTCCTTACCACAGCCTTCACCAGTCCATATGTCCTCACCAGTCCACACCACAGTCCTCACCAGTTCACACCACAGTTCTCACCAGTCCACACCACAGTCCTCACCAGTTCACACCACAGTTCTCACCAGTCCACACCACAGTCCTCACCAGTTCACACCACAGTCCTCACCAGTCCACACCACAGGCCTCACCAGTCCATATCACAGGCTCTTTCTGGTACCCTTTCCTGAGAACTGTCACTTTCAGTATAAGAAAGGATGAAAGGAGACGGCCCCTCACCCAGGAGAGGACGGCAGGGGTAAATGGGGCCAGCTCACACGGCTCACATGGCCTTTCTACTGTGTAGTCCCTAGAGGAGAGCCAGCTCCACCCTCATACTCTGGGAAGTCAGTGGGCAACAGCTAGGTGTCTGCATACCTTCCAGGTGTGCAGGAGCAGGGTCGTTATCCTCACCTGCGGCCTCCCAAACACCCAGAAAGATCTACTTTATAGACAGCAAACTCAGGTCTTTGAAGCCTTAGCTAGTAGTCTGTGTTGACTGCCTAACACATTTGCTATTATGAATGGCTAGGGTTTGATAGGAAAAACTGTGGAATGTAAATGTTTTTGTCAAGCAATTTTGACTTACATTTAAAATTCCAGGAACCCAGAGGCTTCTGGGTAGTATGTGAATCACAGGAATGAAAAGTACTTTTTCTCATCTGTGTGTGGGGTGTATGTATGTGCCCATGCATATTGAGACTCAAGGCTGATGTTGGGAATTATCCTGGTTCACTCTTCTACCTTACTCATTGAGTTCAGGGTCTCTCAAACTTAGGGCATCCTGATGTGCCTGATAAGACTAATCTCATATGCCTAGTCTCACTAGCCACCTTGTAAGGGGGATTCCTATCCTCTGCCTTCTGAAGCCAGGATTACAGGCAGGCCAGCATGTCCATCTAACACATGTGTAGGTGCTGGAGGTCTGACTCTGGTCTGCTCACTTCCATGGCAAGTACTCTAACCACTGAGCAATCTGCTCAATGCAAAAGCTAATTGTGTGTGTCCTTCCTGTATGCCTAGCCCAGGAGGAATGGCATGAGATGGCATTGCTCAGAACTCAATTCAAGGACCCTTGGGGGCCACAAACTCAACTGACTCCCATCCTCATTGACCCCATCCTCAACTCCACCCTCTCACCCACTAGTTCTTTGTTATTCCTTTGGATTTTTGAGTCACAGCAGACCTGCCTTTTCTCAGGGTATCCATTTCTGCCTATATCTCCATTTTTCCAGATAACCATGAATCTCCTCTAAGCCTTTGCTCAAATATTATCTTCAATAGAATCTTTTCTGACTATGCCGCTGCATAAAACGGTGAAACCTAAAATCCCAGCCTTGCCCCCAGGCCCTTTCAGGCTTCTATTCCTTGCATGGGTGTCATCTGTCCCAACTTTCTTATTATCAGACTCCTCCCAGAAAGTGCTTAGGACACAGATGTATTGTAACCTGGCCCTAGAATCTAGTCTACCCTGTAGTAACTCTTCAATAAATATTAGCAAAGGTTTTAAAATAGGGTCAAGATGTTTCAAAAATGCATTTTAGCCCTAACTGGGAGAATATGCTCTAAAATAATTAAGCATTCTCAAAGGTCTGGGTGTGATTTTTGTGCTTATGTTCTTTCCCATAGTTTCTTAACTGAAGCAAAGATAATTTTTGCAGTGGAAAAAATATTATTAAAAATAAGCTGCATAAATGCTTGCTATATATAAAAAAGAAATTATTGAAATATTAAATTATACCCAGGCTTTTATGAACTCAACCACTGATAATGAAAATGTTTGTGATGGTGAATATGATCAAAATATATCATACATATGATATAAATAAAATTACTGTATTAAAAAAATAGAAACTCATAGTTTCAGTTGGGTCGGAACCTCCAAGGACTAAGGACTTATGTGAGAGAGCTACATTATCCTAGTTAGTCTTCCCTGTATTTTGGGGTATGGAGAACCATCTTTTTGAGCAACCAAAACCAAAGCCATCTTCCATCTCACACTTACACGTTATTTCTTATAGGACATGACTAAAAGTTATTATTATTATATTTTTTGCTGGCATTGTTGGTTTCTGCATTAAACTGGATGGAAGGAGGAAGAAAAGGAAGCAGGGCAGGTAGCTGAGGGTAAAACACGCTGACCCAAACATGCTAGATCCAGACTCTATTCATTCCCACAAACCCTTGTGGGGAGCTGAGTCTGGGTCCAGGAATGGCAGGGTAGGGAGGGACTGTTGGTTGCGTGCAGAGCTGGTACGAGGGACAGAAGCAAATGAGAAAGAGAGAGAGAGAGACTTTCACGTGGTGGCTCCTTTTCAGAGAGCGAGTGGGCACAGAGTTAGCTAGCCATGCCCCTGTGTTCTCCATATGCAGGTGTGTTCTGCAGGAGCCATGTTGGGTTTACCACATGGGGGCTACATACCAGGAATTCTTATCTCACCCTGCTCCATGTTGGGTTTACCACAAGGCTGCTATGGGGAATCCTTACAGGGAGGTCTCCAGAGATGGAAGAGACAGCAAGCTATGTCATTCAAGTCTCCCGACACTGACAGTAGTCATGGGATGAATCCGGATGAATGTGGCAGTTGATGACCATCTTTGGGGAACAAACCATTCAACGCTAGGACATTTTTCAATTCAATATAAATTAGTTTAATTACTATATCTTCCAGAAAACCCTCCGAAGAGAACAATGGCCACAGCATGTGTCAGATCGCACAATGCTAACCACTGAGTCTTTTCTGTTCCAAGGCACACTGAGGAGAGCGTGTCCCCACTGTGTTAGGATGTGGCTCAGGGCCCAATGTGGTGGTGTTGATACTGCTTAGGATGTAGTTGTTATTCATGTGGCCTGATCCCTCCTTCCACATAGACACTGACTTTCCAGCCTTCAGCCTTCAGAAGCCTCACCCTAAGACCTAAGACCGCCATGTGTTTGCCTAGGTAGGTTAAAGTGCCACGAGATTTAATCCAAAACTCTTCACTTCAGTCTCAGGTAGACTCTTCAGACAAGGGCAAACAGAAGCCACATTCTTCATCAAAACATCACAAGAACATTTTCTAGGCAACATATTAAAATTCTTCTCAAAGAATTCTCAGCATCGTTGTCTTCCATGCTTCTACTAGTATGACCCATTAAGCAGTTCTTAAAACATTCCACTGCTCTCATAACCCCAAATACCAAAGTCCAAACAAATGCATGGTCAAGACCACCACAACAATCCCAAGTTCCAGAACTAACTTCTCTCTTAGGTAGGGGTTGCTATTGCTATGAAGAGACTCCATGACCACAGCAATTCTTATAAAGGAAAACAATTAATTGGGGTGGCTCACATTTTCAGAGGTGCAGTCCATTATTACCATTGTGGGGAACATGGCAATGTGCGCTCACATTTTCAGAGGTGCAGTCCATTATTACCATTGTGGGGAACATGGCAATGTGCAGGCAGACATGGTGCTGGCTACATCTTAATCATATGGCAGCAAGAGTGTCACATTGAGGGAAGCTTAAGCAAAAGAGATCTCAGAGCCAGCACCGCAGTGACACACTTCCTTCAACAAGGCCTCCAAATAGTGCCACTCATTCCCATTTTGGGAATCATTTTCTTTCAAACCACCACACTAGGTCAGTGTTAATTGGGATTATTTTTTATTTTTTATTTTTTTGAAGGAACAGAACTCAAGTATTCCCTAATTGGCTCTATAGAACTGTGTCTTCAAAGGGCCATTCTACCATTCTATCAGGCTAGCTGTTTCCAGGTGGTGGGAAACATGGTAAGACCAGCAGATTCCAGATTCCATGACTGTGTTCTCACTGTCACAACTCTCTGGGTGTGAAGTGAATGCCTTGGTCACAAGCAATGCTGTGTGGAATATCATGATGGCCAATAAGAAATTCTGTGTGGACAGTAATTTTGGCAAAGCATTATACTCAAGAAAGGCAAGTCTATAACCAGAATAAGTATTTATCCCAGTAGGAACAGATCCTGGATCCAGGCTCATGACACCTGTGAGTCAATATGCACTCAGTGCCTCACACTCTACTCTGCCAACTTGGCTAAACTAAACTTGGTGGAATATGCTGTGTCCACCTGAAACCCATGGCCCCTACTGTGGGTGGTGAATGGCATTCACAGCAGTAAGGCTCTTAGGCAGCCAAAGCAATGAGAGGAGACCTTAAAGGCTCTCTGAGTCAAATGCCACACTTAATCCAATCTCGGGGGGGGGGGGTGATCTTTTCTGCATTCTGGCTAAAGGGGAAAAAGTCTGAGTATACACCTCCAGGGACACCCTGGGTGTGAAACCACTCAGGAGAACTGGGCTGCTCTGGTTTGGCCTAATGAAGGATCAAGGGCATTTCCCATGCTTTCTTTGATGAATAACAAGCTCCCTGTCCTTATGACAGCAACAAGGTCCTCAGAGTCCCCACCAACTGATCTGAGTGCTGAGTGGTAGAGACTGATTCTATTACTTCAAAACATATTTATGTGGCTGGAGAGACAGCTCCAGGGTTAGGAGCACTGGCTGCTCTTGCAGAGGACCTGAGTTCAGTTCTCAGCACTCCTGTGGCATCTCACCACTATCTGTAACTCCAGTTTCAGGGGATCCAATTCCAAGGAGTCTCTGTGGGCACCAGACATGCACACAGTGCTCCTATATGCATACAGGCAAAACATTTATGGACATAAATAAAAAAATATGTCAAAGACACTGCTGCTACGTCTTACTTAAACATTATGCGAAGGGATGCTGACCATCATATTCAAACACAGTGGGGGAAAGAAGTTTTCTAAACCCCTCTTTATTATAGCCAAAGAGAAATTTGTTCCCAATGAGAAGATGGCAGGGATGCAGAAAGTCCCCTCATGGAAGAAGCCAATGTGGAGCTTTCATGATTGTATGTGCCCTCCACCCATGGCTGAGTACCCCAGATGACACAGGAGTCGGCACTAAGGAATCCTGGGGGTCTGGGTGTTTCAGTTCAGTACTGGCAAGTGCAATGCTATATGCTTTCTCGAAGTCTTTGGATTCATGAGGGTGATCCTAAAATACCACAGACGATGATACATTAATGCCTTCACCACCACCACTTAGCTTTCAATTAACTGAGTCTCCCGGGGGCAAATGAAATTTGCATATCATTTCCTTATGTGATTTTTCTCTTAAGTCAATACTTCTGAGATCTTTCTAGTTTTGTTTTTGTTAAAAAAAAATCACTCACTGAAAATTTTATATATATATGTAATGAAATATATATCTTATTCACTTCTACTTCCCCTCCAATTCCCTTCATGCCCCCCACATCTCCCTCCCAACTTTATGCCCTCTGTTCTTTTTTT
This sequence comes from Phyllotis vaccarum, assembly GCA_033318265.1. Lineage (NCBI taxonomy): Eukaryota > Metazoa > Chordata > Mammalia > Rodentia > Cricetidae > Phyllotis > Phyllotis vaccarum. The sequence continues at coordinate 97,045,097 of JARWLC010000006.1, forward strand.
AAAAATAGTTCACCAAGTCCAATTAGCACTGGCATATGTTTGTGGGTGTGGGACCACCCACTGGAGCATAGGCAACCTGCCAAGGTCACAGCCCCAAGGGAGGATTAGTTTACCCCCCCCCCCCCCCAGCAGCTATCAACGTCCAATAGAATAGAAGAAATCCTGAGGCCTGCTGAGTCGAAATTATGGCGTGGTTAATTTTAAGCGGGGGTGGGGCAAGGTTAAAAATAACAAACGTTCATTCTAGGGGAATGATGGGAATAACTGTAGGACACATGGTGGAGAAGCGGGGTCAGCAGCATCTTTCACTAGTGCTCATGGAAAGGGATGTGGAACTGGGCACTGGCCTGGCTATCCTAACGGAATGTCTGGGAATGGATGCCACCTTGGAGGGTACAGGGAGCCAAATGACTATTCCTCCTTGGTCCAAACAGAAGACAGCACTGGAGAAGTCACTGAGGAATTACAGACTAAGACATTAGAGAAAGAAAAGGAGAAAGCGTTTCCTATCGCTAAGCCCCTGCTAATCCCAGGCACACACTCCACTGTGATGCTGCTCAGACTTCAGAAGGAACTATGTCCAGCAGAGCAGCTTGGTTCTGGGGATGGTCTTTTACATTTTCAGAGACAATTGCCCAAGAGGCTGCCACAAAGCCATTGCTCCTACTTGTGAGTACTTGCAAAAATAAGTAAATAATGGCAAAAAACAAAAACAGAACAAACCAACAACCGAAAAACAGAGGTCCACTTGACAGGCCAGAGACAAAGACAGTAGTATTTAGAGGTATGGAAACCAAGGTTCAAATGCTCTGGTGGAGCTACATGTGCAGTGGTGAAATCTTGTTTATTCTAAACAGTTTGGGAAAACTCTTTCAATGGATGTTTTTCACCACTTTGGGATTCTGACTTTGCCTCTTCCATCTGTGGAAAGTGTGCTTTCCAAGGCACAAAGGGATAAACTTTCATAGCATCTAACAGCAAGCTATGCACAAATGGAATTCTCGAATGAGATACTCAGGTGAGAATCTAGGAAGTATCCAGTGTTCCTGTTCTGCAAACCAGCTAAGAACTGAACCCCTCCTTCTGAGAAGTCACAGGAGAGCCAGGGAGCTGTCAGAGACAGAAGGACCTTCAAGTATGGGAGGAAGCAGGAGGCTGTGCCTGGCAGTCTTTGGCTGATTCTAGGCTCTCTAGTTTCTGGTGGTGAGATTTCAGCTGAGGTCTCAGCAGCCTTTAATAATAAGAGGAGAGGCTGAGCCTTACCTCAGGCAAGAGTTAATAGAAGAGGCTATGCATTTCATGCTATATTGTAAGAAAATTCATAGATTCTAGCCTTCGTGGCATTATGCCTATTCTCTAGAAAAAAGGTCTGTAATCATGTGTCTACAAAAACCCACCTCTAAGATTATGGCTACATATGCTCCCTCCAAATTCCTCGGTGCTTCTGTTCATCACTAGGAACCCTAGCCCTTCAACTGTTTTCTTGGGACTACTACATGGCCATCATGGCTAATCTCAGTCTCTCCCCCTCCCTCCCCCCATTTCCTTTCCTCTCTCTTTGTTTTTGTTTGTTTGTTTTTGTTTTGTTTTGTTTTGTTTTGTTGCTATTATTTAGTTTTGTTTTTTTTCAAGACAGGGTTTCTCCATGTAACAGCTTCGGCTGCCCTTAAACTCACTCTGTAGAGCAGGCTGGCTCTCAAACTCACAGAGATCCATTTGCCTCTACCTCCTGAGTGTGTAGATGGAAGTTTTTCTGTGTCCTGCAGCCGTTTGGTCCCAAATAAACGCATAGAGGCTTATATTAATTACAAACTGTTTGGTCTAAAGCTCAGGCTTATTGCTAACTAGTTCTTACTTCTAAAATTCATCCATTTCTATTAATCTACATATTGATACAAGTCTCACCATTTTACCTATGTTCCATTACATCTTGTTCCCTTGGCAGTGTGTGCTCCACTCTACCTTTCTTCCCTCCTACCCTCTCTTGGATTTCCTGCCTGGCTTATATCCTGTCTTGCCATAGGATAAAGCAGCTTCTTTATTAACCAATGGTAGCAACACATATTCACAACTTACAAAAAGACCATCCAATAGCATAAGTGCTGGGATTAAAGGCCTGTACCATCACTGCCTAATCTCAGTTGTCAACTTGATGCAATGTAGAATCACTTGGGAGATGAGTTTTGAGCATTCCTATGGTGCAGGATTGTCTTAATTGGGTAAACTGAGGTTGGAAGCCTGAGAATGGCATTCCCTGTGCTGAGATGGAGGCCTAAGTTGAGAGCAGACAGTGAGCTGAGCACCAGCATGCATTGCTTTCTTCTTCCCGATAGCTGAAGAATCCACCTGCTTCAGCTTCTTGAGTGGTGGAACACCACAGTGCCTGACTGAGCTAAGGCAGTTCATTAAGGATAGGACCATTTACTCATGATTGGGAAGTTCAAGACCAAAGGATGCATTTGGCAAGAGATTTCTTGGAACACTGTGCCATGAAAGAAGGAAGGAACAAAAGAGAAAGATGGAGGGAGAGAGTTTCAAACACAAAGCCTCGAGCCCTTTCTTGATGGCCACTAATGTATACAAGTCTAACCCACTCCAGTGAGGCCTCACTTCCCAATGCTGCTGCACTGGGGCTGTTTACAACAGATGCTACGTGGGGGTTGGGATTCACTCAATCATGCCCTGGTAGATGATCTATCAGATGGTTCAGTGGTTCTTGAAGTGACCTGCTCTTCAAGGTCACCTTGAGTGAGGGTGAGCCTGATGATTTGCTTCTAAAAAATGATGAAGATGACAGGTATCCCTTAGAAGGGACCTTAACACCATTGACTGAAACTTCCAACCTATGTACTTTCTTTCTCCATCTTGGCTTTTTAAGGGAAGTCATGACGTGAGCTGTATCATGTGACAGGCATTGTAAGAGTAGGTTCTTACCATGAACCTTCCTGAATGAGTTTGCACACAGATCCTTCCCTATGCAGACTTGATATCATATTGGAAGCTTAGCCATATTTGACTGCAGCCTGATGGGAGACCCCAGATTTCAAGGATACATGTTTCTGACCCAAAAATAATAAAAAAAATATGTTTTTTAAGCCACTAAATTCCAGGATCATTTGTTACACAGCAAATGCTCTCGTACATACACGGTTCTTTCAGATACAAACTAACGAAGTAAAAGAGAATATTCTTGTAGTGAGAACGGAATAGCAGTGAAGTGAATGAATACAGAACATTCTTTCCATTTGTCATTTTATCTGGTCAGCCAAGGAGTATGCAGGGCTGGTTCTGCATGTAGGGAAACTTTACTCATAATTATTTTGGGCTCTGCCACTGATTAACTGAAGCCTAAAGTTTAAATGGCTATGTTTACAGCAATGGTGAGTTGTTTTTTGTTTTCTTGGCTTTTTTTATTTTTTTATTTTTTTTACAGAAACAACAACCAAGATGGTCTGACTTTTCCATCTATGTCAACAGATACGTGAGGAAGGACTGTACAACAAGAAGACACGTTTATGAATAGCTACATGGCATGGAGGAGGTGTAAACCTGGGAACCGTGAAAGGGCTGCCTATTAAAAATCTACCTATGAAGCCGAGAATCTAAGTGGAGTTACTAAATGAGGACCACAAGAAAACCATTATTCATCTTCCGAGCATCTCTGGGGCTTCCTCCTTGCTACCTGCACTCAAGGAATATAACTAAGTCATGTGATGCTGCTCATGTCTCCCAGGAAAACCTCTCCATATTTCCTACCAGATAGTAAGAGATAAGTGTCAACCAGTGAGCTCACATTTTTAAATAAGTTTTAGGATACTCTTTGCCAATATGACTGTGACACTTTTATATGCCAGTGATTTGATATCACAAGTGCCACAAAGGGGGGGTGGTGGCAGATGTCTCTGCAGTGGGGTTGACTCAGCAGCTGGAGAGGCATTGCCTGGGGTCTCCCCACTACCTCCCCTGGAACCCTTAAGATGATATGCAAAAGGAATGTGAATGAATGGAGAAAGCCTATTTTGGAACTCACAGCGCATTTCTATACAGCATAAAACAGGGCAGGCAAATGATACCCAGAGGGCAGGAAAAGGCCTTGGTATCAAGGAAGACATTAGAGCAGCAGATCAAAATAGCATGTATTGATTCACACTGACAAACACTCTCCAGGCAACACAGAGTGACAGGTTCCCCTGCTCCTGGGAGCAGGGTCCTGAGAACAGAGGTACTATCCCGGAAGGCTAGGCAGCCATGACGGCAGGAGAGGGCCATGAAGAGGGAAGGAAAAGGAAGCAGATTTATAAAGAACTTGTAAAGGAAGTAGACGATTACTTCTAAATTATTATTAAAAAGTAGTTTGTTTGGGTACACCTCTTCAGGCTAGAGAAGACACAGTTTCTTTGAAATTCATGCCATCAAAAATTAAACTATTCAGGAAGGAAATGAGGGAGAGTGGATCTGAGCACATCTGTATGTATGTGTGAATATTAAATTAAAAATTATAAAATAAACAAAAATTAAGTGGTTATTTCCTTTCTCAAGCCTGTATTTCCTATATCGGCCATCTCTCTCTCTCTCTGCTCCTTTGGTTTCTTTCGTCACAGCATCTCCATACATCATCGCCCAAGTTGACTTCCAACATAAGATCCTTCTGTTCCTTAGTCTCTGAGGGCCAGATTACAGACGAGCACCATCACACATGCTATTAGTTATTTCTGTACCACCACAAAAGTGAGAGGTGGGAAAAGTCAATAAAAACTATAAGCAAGATTATATTTCCCCAATACTCAAGAAATGAGCTGCTATGAAACCAGAGACATGTCATCAAATCTATTACTGTTTGTGAGTTAATTTCTCAGCCAAGATGATGAAATGGAACCGCTGAATGACTTGTCAAATGGATGAAAATGGATGCATACGGGCCTGGTCTACACGCTTCACACTAATGCACTGAGGTTTGTGGGTGTCTAGTAGCCAGTTGGTTCAGTACATAATGACTTGGGGCTAATCTGGATGACGCAACCATCTCAGATGTTTCTCTTTATTTCATGGCCTTGTTTTTCACAGCAAGATGAACTGTGACTCCTGACAGCTGATCTGTTCTTTATGTCCTCTGAGGAAAGACATGGCTGGAGGCCAAGTTTAACCAGAGACCAGCAGAGTGGCCTTCCTTCCCTCCTAACTGCTGAGTTTCATATTTCCAGGACCCCCCCCCCCCCCCAGCAATCTGAGACTATAGGCTTAATGTCTGTGCCCCACCCAATACGCTTGTGTTCAAAGCTAAGCACCAGTGTGAATGCATTAGCAGGAGAGGTCTCCGCAGACAGGTGTGACCCTGGCTAATGACCTCATCAAATTGTTTCCAAAGAGCTGGCTTCTCCTTCCACCATGGTAAGCCACAGTGAGAAGATATCTCTGAACTGGACAGATACCAGCCCGACTGTGCTCCTCCACTTTGGGCTCCACAGGGCTGTGAGACCGGAAGTACCTGCTGCCTCCAAGCTACCTGACTTAAGCTGTTTAATTGCAGCATCCTCGATGGACTAAATCGGAAGCCACCTGCTCTAAGGCCAAAGTTCAGTGAAATTGCAAGCATCCCTCAGTCAGGGCTGCTTCCGGAATTTTCTGAGTCTGTAGTACACCTGCAGTTTTGTGCTGGGCGGCCTTAACTTCAAACTGAATTGTAATGCCTGATTCCAAACCAGGACCCCACTCGTTGTGTGGACTCTTGGCTCTGCCTTTCTGGCTCCCTGCTTCTTGCTCCAACTGGTGCGTGCGTGTGTGTGTGTGTGTGTGTGTGTGTGTGTGTGTGTGTCCCATATCACTGCCATAACAATTCTTTGACTCAGCAACCAGCTCCCAACATTTCCGTTTCATGTCTCATAATACCTAGAAATGGAAATACTTGAGTATTTACTGATGTTTTGATTTTAAAATCTTTTATGAATAAAGATAATTTATGTAAATGCTACTTTCGTATTCATTAAGAGGTAGGTGCTAAAGCTAACACTGGGAAATGCACCAGGAATTTTACAACTTCAGAATGGCAGCGATCATAAAACGCTACTATTATACGTATATTATGACACCTCTTTTAAGACTTTGCACAAACAAGCAAAAATATATTTTTGGGATTTTAGATTTATAATTTTGAATACTACATTTACCTTTCCAGGATCTTGAAAGAAATAGTTTTAAATTATTTAAATTTTAAATAATATATAACTGTCAGAAGTCATCTCTTGTACAAAGCATGATGGCCAGGCATTTTCTAATTAATACCTCCCAGTGGGACATATGCAGGTGTGGTAAAGAAGCAGGGTCCAAAAACATGAATAGCCAGAAGCCCACAGTAGCAGGATCATGGGTGAAGATGGCTAAGCCTTCCTGTAGGTTCCTCTATGGCCAGAGTTGGGAAGGGACCATCTCAGGGCCACTGATCCAGATCAGAAATGGTGGGATGGGACCCAGTGCTGTCTGTAGGTGGATCCTGCACCACAGTTATAATTGGGAATGATCCATTGATCTATAGTGTCCACCTCATCCCATCTGGGGAAAGTGCCACTTGTTCTAAGAAGTCCTTCTTGAGTAACATTTGCAGGCTCATGAGGGCCTCATTCACTCTCTCTACTTCATCATACTTAGTTTTTTTCTAGTTTCTCTCAGCCCCTTGGACCAGGGAACAGGTGGCTAGCTGTTTATCCTCAGGATGCGAGAAAGCAATAGACTCTTAGCCATTGGCTCAATTTGTATGATAAAGTTAGCTAATTAAACCTCTTTACAGGGAAACACTGAAGGTCTCCCAGCTCCCAGATACCCACTGTTGGCCATCCAGTTATCGATAGTCCTAAACCTTCAGTGGATCCATTTAAATTTGTTGTATGGTGGTTTCCTCCAAGATAACATATTCTATCAGCAGGGTACCTCCTGAAGGTTCAGAGAGTAAACAACTCACTGACTTCAGGAAGTCCCTGAAATTGTCCAGATGGATGCACCTAAGCCCCTCTTTTCTCAAGAGTATATAACCAGTAAGGACTGCTAAGAGATTCTCAGGCAAGCCCCACTGCCTAGAAAGAGGCTTAGCACTAGCTGAGCTGCCCAGAAGAGGCAGAGACTGAGTTGCTTGCAAGAGACTCTCCGTTGGAGTTACCTATAAGTGAGCTCCAGGGTTCCGACTATTGTGAACAGTCAAGCTTGCTCTGGTGGGCTTTGGTGATGCAGTTGTCCGAATCATTCTTACTTCTTGAAGTAACCCCTCACACATGTTCCTGTAAGAGACTCTGATAAAACTTTTTGGTTCACCAAGCAGGACTTTTCTATGTCTATAATTTGTTCTGTCATCAATTCCCTATCTGAGGTGAGCAGAAATTTGTGTCTGTATCCTCAGGAATAGTATAAAACAACAAAGTTGCTTCCAGAATTCATGTAACGGCATGGATAGTTTTAGAACTACAAAAGACTTCACTTCTTCCGTGAGTTAATCTCTTTGGACAACTAAGAAGAAGCTGCCCTTCATATACCTACTGACCACCCAAAGAGAAGTATCACACAAGGTCTCCTCTCTCTGGCTTTATGAGCTGATAGCTACTCTCTTGTTCTGTGTCCTCTTGTAAAGGGTGGATCTTCAAACCATGCCTGTGCTTTTGGCAAGAATGTGACCAGAATTAACTAAGAAAATGATTGCCAAACCCAATGCAGGGGGATAGAGGATCCACAAAAGCCAAGCAGCTCAGGCCTGAAGTCCAGGGACCAGGATAGAAAAGCAATGGTGGGATCTGGGTGAAGAAGATTGACAGGCGTTTCAGAAAGAGATGATGAGCAGAGGTCATGGCAAAGCCTGAGAACAGGTTTGCAGAGTTGGACCAGCTGCTGGGCTGGTTTGATGTGGCTAAAAAACAAGAGCGGACTCTCTGAATACAAGATGGTGCTTAATTCCTTTTTGGCATTCTATAAACTGTAACTCATTCTTAGGAGCTTTACTTGCCTTTTGTTATTCGTTGTTTATTTCGTTATACACTGTTATTACACACACACATACACACACTCACTCATGGTCATGGAGCACACAGGTATATATATATATTCTTGTTCCATTCAGCAATAATGTATCATCTCAGGCTGTTGCATAACACAGCCCCCAGGAATCTATGAGCTTAGTAGCCACACACATGGCCCTTTGAGACCTTGTCCCTAACTGGCAAGCGGTCTGTTCAAGACCGCTTGTTTAAGTCCTTTTAATATATATAAACTAGTAGCAGAGCCATCTGTGGCTAGAGAGAGTTCTTCATCACTGAAACACAACTATCCTCAGGGCTTCTGTGTAGACCAGACTGCCAACAAGCAATGGCAGGTGGGTGGTCTTTGTTCTACCAGGCCTCCCAGGAAGGGAGCAGAGCTGTGAACTCCAGGAAAGCAAATAAAGCTGCAAGCAGATTGCTGTGTGGAAAGGAGCCAGGAAGCAGGGTCATCATCCGGTTCTGCCAGCTTGTGCAATCAGGCCCTTGAGTGCTCACACTCACCACATATGCACACAGGCCAGTGCACAAACATGCATCCTTCACAGGGAGTCACAACCCTGTACCCTTTCCAGCACAAGCTGTAGTTCACTCTTGGAGGTTTGATAAAATAAAAACACACAAACAAAAACCAAAAACACAGGTGGTGATGCCCACAGCAATAGCAGCACAGGCACCTGTCTTCTTTGGGTGACAGCATTATCTTAGAGATAGAAAAGGAAAATCAAAAGCCTGCAGCTTCTGAATATGGCAGGTAAGGAGATGACAAGCAGCTAGGGGGTAAAGTGGGGTGGTGCTGCCCAGTCCACTCTCTGAGCAGGTCTAAGCCTGGGATTAGGAGATCTGCTTGCAACGACTCCCACAGAAGCTTTGAGACTCACACTATGGTTCAGGTCACACTTCAGGACAGCTGGAAGCCTCTGTACCCCCATCGCACTATATAAACAACCACTTGATTAGGACAGTAACTAGGGGAGCCTTTTAGGGGAGCTGATCCCTCACAGCAATGAGACAGGGTTCAGGTAGAGCATTGCACAGTCTGAGCAGGGGGTGTTATGACTCCAGGCTTGGTATAAACAACCCCTCATGCCCTGCCCAGAACTTGGTACTGGCACTTCTACCCTCCCTGGCACACCACATTGCTAGAGAGGAAGTACAAAGCAAAATGAAAAAATGCTGACTTGTGTCCTACCAAGGCACTGCCGCAGCTTAGCAAGTCCATGTTGTACAGATGGGAAAAGTGACAGAAGAGGAGTCACCTGGAGATCACATCAGCACCTGCAGTGGCTTTGACACTTATTAACTTGTGCTTTCCAGTATGCCTAGTGACCAGCATACCTCCCAGAAGGCTAGAGGAGTTTCCCACTCACCACAGCCCTGGCTTTACTTCTCGCTCAATTTTCCACCACCTCTGTGTTTGCACAATTGTTTAAACACCAGGGGATACAGGAACGGACTCAATGCCAAGGTGCATAGGTAGAGGTCAGAGGATAGACAGCCTCAGGTGTCGGTCCTTGCCTTCCACCTTATTGGAAGCTGGATCTTGTCCTTTACAGCTGTGTACGCAGTACACAGTGGAGATGTTCCTGCCTCCCGTCTCCTCACAGAAGCACTAGAATACAGATCTGCGCTAAAATGTCTGGCTGTGTGTGGATTCTAAGGATTCAAAGTCTGGTCCCCACTGAGCCATTTTCCACCCCCCTTGGGGTTGCATTCGCTCACCTGGTTAACAAGGATAGATTATTTGCTACACACCGTAGAGCCTCCTAGGATCTGTGATCTGGTAGAAAATTAGTCAGGGGTACAAATGGCATTACAACATGACATAAAGAGTATCTACCAGGGAACATAAGGACCTGTAACCTGCCCATGAGGGTGACAAAAAAAAAAAAAAAAAAAAAGTGCCCAGAGCTTTGATGTAAAATTATGTTGGGAAAAGTAGCTCAGATTCAAAACACAGTTGATCCACACAGTGACATTCACAAGATGCCCACAGGACAACTATTACAACAGGAAAAACCACGAGTGACTGTGAACAGCAGACTATACTAACAGATTATATATATAACATATATGTAATGTATATCAGGCCATGGTGATATAAATACACTATTTAGTGATCGCAACACACACAGATCCTACAGATGTAATGAACAAGAAGATAACGACATTGGAGCTGGAGAGAAGGCTCAGTACTTAAGAGGACAGTCTTTTCCTCCAGGTGATCAGCTCCCATGTCAGATGGATGGTACACAACCTCCTGTAACTCCACCTCCAGGGGACCTGATGCTTCAGGTCTCCATAAGCGCCCACAGTCATATGCATGAACCCATATGCAACTCCCAATGTGCACATACACATAAAAATTATTTTTAAAAATAAGTCATTGTGAATTTCATTTAGAGTTCCCAAATAGGAAATATTCTCATGATGTCACAAGGCAGGACAGTGATTGCCTTTGAGAGGGTTGTTGGGATGCAGAGGAAACCTATGAGGTGCTAAGAATGTTTTGTTTCTTGCTCAGGGTGCTGGTGACACTAATTCCACAAAGTTAGTTAACTTTGTAGACATTTATCGAGCTGTGTTCTTATAATCTACACACTTCTATGTACATTAAACATCAACCAAATATTTACTGAACTAAAGCGACACGCTGTTGGAGCCATCAGGCAGACCCAGAAGCAGTGTAAGAGGATGTCTGAGAACTGGGAACAAAGACCCTTGGCCTGCTCCCAGTCCATCATGTAACTTGACACTGTGATCACATGAATGGGGCATCCTTGATGATACTGTGCTTTGCTCAAAGGCCAGTGAGAAGGATGAGGGTTTAGGAAGGGAGATTTCCCCGTGTTTATGCCTGACCTCAGAGCTATGCTCAGCACAGGAGATTCTCAATAGTGGTGAGAATGTATCGCCTGGGGTCTTCTCCTCGTCTTTATTTTCATCCCTCATCATCAAGCAAGTTTCCAGCCACAAATCCAATTTTGTTAGCATAGGGCATATTGTAGAGTTGAGAAAAAAATCAGACTTATCCTGGCCACTATAAAATAGCCACACTAAATAAATTGTCATCCTAGACATCTTAGACCACTGTGCAATGCCTGATGTGAATGTTCCAAAATTCTGTCAAATCCAAAAGCATTTGACAGAATTGAGTCTCAGCACTTCAAACAGTTGTGAAATGCCACAGAAAATGGCTTCTGTGAGTGGCAGATTCCAGTGCCCACACCCTTGGAATGGACTTCTAGGATTATTGTGTCTAGCAGGGCTTACCCAAGGTAAAGGCCACTGAGGTTCAGAGGCTCAACTAACCAGATTATAAAGTCCAGTCCTGGCACCAGGAATTTCTCTGATCAGTGTGACTCTAGCGATCACACTTCATATGCCCTCATCCCACTGCCCACGAATGAACATGGTACTAAGTGCTAAGGTACTAGCTTGTGGATCCTGGAACCCATTCTGTCTCACCAGTGAGCTCTGAGTACTCCACCATAGTGGCAGTCATGTAGGATGCAGCTTTTCTTCTGGACAGAGCCTTCCATCCAGGCCCTGCAGCCACAGAACAGCCAGGTTTTGCTCTTGGAAAGAAAAGAAAAGCCAGTGTTCTGAATACGAAGATGACAATCCTCAAGGCATGGCGAGCTTAGTGAGCTGTGTTGTAAGAGGGGATGGCACCATGGGCCCAATAGCCACAAACGTGTCTGCTGTTTGTTTACATGCACAGTGTTTGCTAAAAAGGAAGAAAGAAAGAAAAGAGAAAGGAAAGAAAGGAGAGAAAAGGAGAAATAAAGAGAGCTCGAGTCCCTTTAGACTTCTTACCGTCAGTATGTTACACTCCAGCCATCTTTTTCCTTATACTCTTGTTGCAGAACATTTGAGCACACCACGAACCCCGAGATTGCATTATTTAAAGGAAAAACCTGTTTCTAGTTGTGGTGTGGCTCAGCCCTAGCACATACCTTTAATCTAAGAGTTTTCTGTTTGAATACTGTAAACAGAATTAAACAAAGTTAATCACAGACTATGAGGTGGAGCAAGCAGTTGACAGGAAAAAAAATAGTAAGAGGGATTCAGGAGGATGGACAGAGAGACAGACACACAGGAAGCAGAAGGGAGGCACATTCAGCTTGAGGAGTTTTGTTTACTATGGCAGAGAAGTCTCTTTCTGGAATGACAGCTGAGGAGGAAGGGGCGTTCTCTGTCTTTCTGAGCTGGAAGATTTTCACTCCAGCATCTGACTCCCAGGTCTTTATTGGTAAAATCAAAAAATTGAGATTTAGTTTGTTTTATTTTTTTTTAAAAAAAAGTCATAAATCTAGATCTTTCACACTTGCTAGTAAAATTGAGCTCATTTTGTGTCTACTGACATCAATTCCGTGAAATCAGAATGACAAGTAAGGCCATGCAGCACAGTGGGAGTCCCTGAGCCCAGGGTCTGAAGACTATCAATGGGGGACTTTCTCTTTCTGGGCCAGATATGTTCATCCATAAAACAAGGGTCCAGAAGCAGATGGCTTCTTAGTCTCTTTGAGCTCCACAGAGTGGGGTGAAGGGCATGTCTTCAGAGGGGGCTCCCTGTGTTCCAATGTGAGCATTAGTTGTGTGTCTCCCATGACATTAACTAGCCTCTTTGTACCCTGGAGTGTTAGGTGTTTTTCCTGTTGTTGTGACGATGTACCTGATGAGGAGCAGTTTCAGTGAAGTAGGCTTTATTTTGGCTCACAATTCAAGATGGAACCATCCATCCTGGGGAGGAAAGCATGGCAGAGGAAGTGGAGAAGGGTTAGTTGAACGTGTCTCCAGGAAGTAGAGAGTGAACAGGAAGTGCAAGCAGGCCATAAAGTCCCAAGGCACACCCATAGTGACCCACTTATTCCTGCAAGTCTCCTAAAGGTTTCATGACCTCCCCAAACAGTGGACCATCTGGGGACCAAGTGTCTAAACCCAAGAGCCTAAGGGGAACATTTCCCATTCAAACTACAGCTTATGTCTCTTCATTTGCAATGGAAAAGTAGTAAGATTCATGGAATAATGTGTAATACCAAATGTGCAATAACAATGTACAATTAACATAGGAAAAAGTACTGAACGTAGGAAGTAGATATGCGGCATTTGGTGACAGGTTTGACTCAGGGTAAATAAAGATCAGGAAGGAGCCACAATCCATATTCCTGAGACCTGTTGGTGGTGACTAAATCCCAGATGGGGCACAGGCTGTAACTAAGCAACCGGGGACTGAGATGCAACAACTGTGGTAATAAGTGAAGTATTAGGAATGGCTGACTCATGCTCAGCTCCGAAAGGCTGCTCTGAGTCCATAGCCCCAATACCAGTCTGGCAGATAAAGGCCAACTGGCATTCTCAGTGAGGTCTCTGTCCCACAGCCACAGTCACAGCAACTCCTGGAGTTTCAGTATTCATTTTCAGAAGTTAACACTGCTAAGGGAGTGTGTGTACATGCCTTCTATCTAACCTCACAGAGCAGAGCTAGCTGGTGAGAGCAAGCCACACAACAGACAGACTCCAGGCGCCCACATCTTCCCTAGAGTCCTTGCCTACAGGCTTCTTTAAACAACAACATTAAGTGTACTTCTCTTTGGGACTGTCATGCTACTAAATGAAGTCCCATAAACCTGTTTATTCTGGGCTACTGCCATAACTAGTTGCACATATGTCTTGTTCCCTGTTCCCAAATACTGAGGTTTTTGTTCATTTCTGTTTGATTTTGTTTTTAAACTTTTTGCCATTGATAATGTAATGCTAACTGACATGAAAGAGAAAATGTGTCAAGAGATGATAGAGCCATTTTAAGAATATGGGCTGGAGATGTCGTTCAGCCAGTAGAGGGACTTGCCTAAAATGTCCGACTCTCCAGAAGCCTGAAGGGGATGTGGCCAGCCCCATTCAAAAGGGGCATGCTGTTTAAACTGGACATTCAGGTTCCATAGGAAGGTGACCTCTGAACTTTGGCAGAACAAGCTGAGATGGTCATTCAGGTTCCTTCTTTGCGGAGAAAACTGTCATACATTCTTCAGGACACAAGGAGAAGCAACTGATGAACTATACCAGAATGAGCAGAGCAAATTTCCTGCTTCACTGAAATGAAAAGAGACTCTGGGCCTGTAGGCTGAAGATGGATCCCCCAACTTTGTAAAGGAACTTTGGGTGACTGTCCAGGCAGAAAGGTGTCATCTCTGTCATTTCTAGATTTTGGAAGTTGCTTGCACTTCCCATTTACTTGGGTAAATATTATATTCTTCTGTGGTCTTTGATGTAGTTGAAGATTAGATAGATATAGTTTTTCTTGGTTATTTTAAAAGGTATATTGGATATAAAACTTTAGATTCACAAAGATAAGGTAGATAAATGATATTTTCTTTAATTTTGCTGAATACAAATAGAGTAGATATTGTAACTGTAGTTCTTGCTTAATAGCTATTTTGTTATATGCAATTTTGCTATGTAAAATTTAAACCTTCCTTTTTGATTAAACAGAAAGGGGGAGGTGATGTGGGAATGTCTTTCTGTATGCTGTGAATATCAATCTTTAAATAAAGGAGCTGTTTTGGCCCTTGGTGAGCACCATTGAAGTAGGTGGGGAATCAGAATAGGTAGGAAAAGAAGGGCAGAGTCAGAGACAGATTGAGCCAGTCACCCAAAGAAGAAACATGTAAGGAACACAGGTGAGCCACAGGCCATGTGGCAGGACAGATTAATGGAAATGGGCTGAGTTAAGATGAAAGAGCTAGCTAGCAAGGTGCCTAAGCCATAGGCCAAATAGCATGAACTTAATATAAGCATCTGAGTCATTTTGGGGGACTAAGCAGCAGTGGGCGGCTAAGGGGTCTGGGGCAGCAGGTCTGTGGGTCTGGACCTCTGGCCGGCCGGGGTCAGGAAACCTTATTGTAACAGATGGTGTCCTAACATGAGGCAAATACCCACATAAAATCTGAAAAATATTTTAGAAAGGGTTCTAGAGCAGAAAGAGAGCCAAAAGCATCTTCTAAATTGTATCTTGGAAATGGGTCATTGTACAGAGAAAGCATGATGGATGGGCCACAGAACAAAATGGCGGTGGCGGACTGGCAGCAGGGAGCATAAGCTGCAACCAGGCCAGTTTCTGAAGTCTCACAGAAGACTCAGTAGCATGAGATCAATTTAAGGTTTACATTTATATTGAACAAAAAGGGAACAGTCAAAGACGGTTTCTTTGTAGCAACATTTCTTGGGTCTGCTCTGTTTGCTGGCGGCGAACAGAGACAAGGCCCCTTTAATAGAACTTACTGATTCAGCTTTGTCTGCAAAAACTATGTGGCTCTTTAAGAGAGTAAGTAGCATTTTAAAAGCTCTTCTGGTTGAAAGATGATTAAGGATTCACAACAAAACAGATTCAGATTTTAAAAACTGTAAACAGTTACAATGTGTGTAAAAAATGTACATAGGCTTCAGAGAGAAAAGAAAGAAGGTAGAAAAGTTCATTAAAAAGAGAAATAGACTAATAAAATATAAGAAGCCACGTAAAGATGGAAAATAGACACAGAATCTGGATTATGATTATTATTGTGTTTTCTTTTAATTTTTTAACTGTTAATGAGCTAACTGCAGAAAGACAATGGATTGCAAAGGCTGCTATGTTAAACAAGAATAAATATTTTAAAGGTATTTTGATTTTAAAATTTGGGTCTAAGGATTTATTGCTTTGGAAGAGTTCTGCTTTTGTTTCCACAGGAAAAGAAAAGGTATGGGTACCGACAAAATTAATAAAGATCCACTTTGAAAGGATTTCCTTCCTGAGGAGGAGAAGTAATTGCTCATCCCTGATATAACAAATGGATACATGGTAAGGAAAACACATTTAACAAGACTGAGGCAGGGTCTCAATTTTGTCTTTACAGAAGAATGGATATAAACATCTTTAAGACATTGACTGGATATTGAACGGTTAGTCATCTACAATGGAAGGGAGATGGATGATGAAGGAATATAAACAAAGGACTATGAGAACAATTGATACAAATATGCACTACTGGGTAATCTCTCAATTTTCACTGCTTTACAGCTTACATCTATACCTCTTCAAAAAAAATGTGGTCCTGGTTTGACTATAAATAAAGCTGGATTTGGAGTTGGAGTAAGTGGCTTTCTCCATCTCTAAACCCAATCATATTGGTAAAGAAAATATGAGAGATTCTGTCTCATATCAGAAAAGCCACCTGGTGTGGGACAGAAGACAGAAAGTTTAGGGACAAATATTATTGTAACTTCATCTTTAACCTTATTTCTCTCTGTATCTACACCTCCCAACCATTCTCTCTGTTTATGAACTTCTCCTGAAGTTATAAAGGATGTAAATATCTTATTTGGGTATCAATAATGCTTAAGTTTTCCATTGTAAACAACATTTTCTCCTATCAGCTATCTACAAAGCATCTGGAACTAAGAAGGGGCCCCCACTGCAACGATTCCTACTGGTGAAAAAGGAATAAGAGAGAGAGTGTGTGTGTGAGAGAGAAAGAGACAGACAGGCAGACAGACAGACAGACAGACAGAGACAGAAATAGAGAAATCAAGAACATGGTGTACACCACTCATGATTTAATGATTGCTTTTAAAAAATAGACTATTCAAAATGGTTGCAAGGTAGCTCTCTATGATTATCCTTCATGTCACATCTCTGATAAGAATTCCAGATGGATTTACCCAGTACTCTGAGAATGATTATAGATGTGTATAGTCAGTCCATTAGGATCTAATCATTGTTTTAGCTTTTACAGGATCCCAAAGAGATGTCATCGCCCTTAAGTCAGCAGGAAGCAACCCTATGAAAAATTATGCCCCCTTTCCCAATACATTCTGTCCTCTGAGGATTATGGATAATTATTATTCTGATAGAATAGTTGTAAGTTAAAATTTGGTTGAGGACAGAACAATAATATAGCCTCAGGGATCTCTTTTAAAGAAGAGAAAGGGGAATAGATAGGATGGATAAAGGTAGATTGTTCTACCTACCTATAAACAATTATTAGCTAAATATATGGGATTAGCCAAAGACAATTTGCACTAGTATAGATATTTGTATATTGATACAAATGTGAAATCATTTTATATGTTTGATTAAGATAATTTGTATATTAGTACAAATTTAAATCTGAAATTGTTTTATATGTCCCAAGCAACTTGTACATTGATATAAAATTGAATCTGTAACTACTATATTTTACATATGCTTCTACCTCTGTTTAAAATATTTGCACATTATTGTCATTTCCACTATGCAATTGCTACCTCCATTTAACTATACTAGACATAATGTATGATTGTGCTAGTGATGATATGTACACAAGATGTTTTGTATACCTCTGTTTGGATGATATATATGTATATACATGTCTAGAATACTGTTACCATTTTGCATGATATATACCTCTGGCTAATGTTTGATAGTCATACTAAAAGTCATTATTCAGAGATTGTACACCCCTTTATAGGTAATCCAATTTTACAATACAGGCTTCAATCCTTAGGATGATAAGAACTGCAGTCAACATTACTTAAGTTTGCCATGTCACAGTCATCCCAGTTACAGACTAAAATACCATAAATAGACAAGAGTCTTCAACCATTTCATAGACCCAGAGAATATGGCATTTAACATTTTGCTATTCAGAATTTAGCCGTGAGAGACGTGACGACTCCTGGTGTCACTATTCCTTTCCTGAGATGGTGTTGAACATCAAGGACACTCCTTTGGAGTTTGTCCTTTTGGCAGAGAATGGCTGGTTGGGTAAAGAACTGCCCTCACCTCAATTGCTAACAGTACACACATGATGTCCAAGCTGGATGAACAAGATGATGGATGGACACTGACGAAACCTGCCTGGACAGGGTAAGACGGTCCCTCCAAAAATGCCCTGCTTGTGAAAAGATCTGTCAGATACCATAGGCCTGTAGCCAAAATGATGGATGCTCCAACGGCACAAAAAACCATAGGTCATTGTCCAGGTAGCTGTGTCGCTGTCCTCTCCCAAATTTTGGAAGCTACTACTCTCATGTGCTTCTGACTTTCAGGTAATATATTTTCCTTCTCAGGTCTTGAGGGGTTTGAAGAATAGGTAGTTAAGGCTACTCTCCTCTCATCCCTTAGGAAGGAACATTCAGATGTTGGATTTTCACTATCTCAGATGGACAGTTTTGAAGTAATTTATACACCCTACCATCTACCAATATTCTAGAAATGTATGATGTACTTTATATGTGTTGGGTTTGAGTTGTAGTTTGTGCCTTTTCCTCTCCTAAATATTACCTCATAATAATTCCTATTGTATAGAGTCTTAGCTTAGAACCTTCTTAGTTAGACAAAAGGGGGAGATGTGGTGGGATTCAGGTGTTAGCTGATAAGGTTGGAAGGCATGTATCCAGAGTCCTGGGAGCCTGAAGGGAGTGTGGCCAGCCCCATTCAAAAGGGGTTGCTGGGATCTTGAGCGGCCCTCTTGGTTCCTGCCTTCTTGAGAGATTGGATCAGCATCCATCGCTCAAAAATCTTCCTAAGGTGTAACCTGTGATGGTGCGCGTTAAATTACTCCCCAATAAATATTAATCTTGTATTTGGTATATTGCAAGTGAGATTTATTGCAATACATTGAAGTTTCTTTGTTTTTTAAAAAACAATGTATTATTGTTCTTCTTCCTAAAAGAAAGCACCCATGGTGATTATGTGTGCTGTGAACCATGGACTAGTCTGCACAGCACAGAATGTGGCTCTGCCTTTGGAGGGTGGATCGCAGAAATCCTAAGGAAGAACAGAACTGGAGCAGACAGTTATGGGAGGACCATGGGGCCATGAGTTACACAAAGAGCTTCTCAGGTAGGTAGGCGGGTCAGCTGAGAAAAAGGTCCCCCAGAGCAGCGTGAATGTGGCACCTAGCTCAGCAGGACTAGAGTCTCTACAACAAAATGCCTGAGCCTGGGAGCTGTGTGCAGACAGAAATCTGTTTCTTACAATTCCAGGGACTGGGAAAGCTAAAACACGGGTAATGGCCACTGAGCATCTGATGAGGACCTTCAGGGAGGGCTTACTCCTATGCCAATCCCAGAACAGCAATCTCTCTCCTTTGATGATGGCATTGCCCTATGCCTAAAGGCAGAGGTTTCTGACATAGCCACCTCTGTAAGACAAGTAAATTTCAACCTACATCCTGGAAGGGGACATCCAAACCACACCCTGGATCGAACTCCTGGACTTCCACAAATTCTTTCCTCACCCTTCACTCTTGGGTTTCCTCCCTTCTCAGGGAGGGCAATGATGGATGTTCTGGAGTAGCAACAAGGGTGCCATACAGAAGGCACTTTTGATAATGCCTGGAGTTACCTTCCTCAACACAGGCTGGCCAAAGATCCTAGGTCACTGCTGTCCTGTCCAGACTGTGTCATCTATGAATCCATTTCTAATCTGTCAAGGTTGCTGACTGTAGCCAGGACCTCTCCCACATGTCACAGATAGCATCAACCCCCAAGGTATTACCAAGAGCCCATTTGTTTATGACACTGTGCTGGGTGCCACACTAAACAAGCACCTGGAGGTCCTCCGGAAACACACGCGCACAAAGGAGGAGAATGGCAAACCCAGAGGCGCCCCAAGTGGGTGCACTGAGCAAAGGTGGAAATTAAATACGCTGAGAAAGTACAATTATATGAACCATTTTCTCATGTTCTCACTAATCACCATTTATCCCCCCCCCCCAACCATGCCGACAAGATGATTTGCTGTGTTTTATAGACAATGGAACCAGGAAATGGATATATTGCAAGAGAAACAGCTGGAGCAGGGCAGGGCCTCTTCCTGTTTTACACTTCCATTCTGCATCAGAGGCATGAGGTCTTGGCTGGGGCTGAAGTCAGCTGGTCTCCATGTCCAAGCCACAGAGACAAATTATGATACAGAAATCGTGTTTGTCTTTAATACTAATGAAAGATGAAGAAGAAACAAAATTGGCTATTGCATAGAAAAAGAACCCAGCAGCCCAGGTGTGGTAGCTGAAGCCACTGGCAAGCAGGGCATTCCAAAGGCAGAGCTCCTGGTGTCTGATCCTTTCTTCTGCCTCACAGCACTTCCTCTTGGCCCACAGCTGCCTGGATTTGCGCCCCCTTTGTGAGGAAAGCAGAGCTAGCAGAAGCAACCGAGCAAGGAGACCCTGTAAGAGCAACAAAGAAGCCAAGAGAAGAAAGTTCTAGAACAATGCAGTGACCATGTGCCCAGGGTGGACGCATTCAGTAAAATGTGGTCAAAGGGAGTTTTTCCAGGCTGGATAAATTCACACAGGCAACTCTAAGGAATAGTTGAGAATGAGAGGCTAGAATATTCTTTGTAGGAGTTTGTGAGGGAGAATCAGGAAGGTTAAGAGCAGCAGTGAAAGGTGAACAGTAGAGAGCAAAGCATAATAAAGAACTAATTGAAAATAAAATTCCAAGAAGGCCACATATAAAGAACAAAGTCTAAGAGATTTGGAAGAGACAAAAACAGAATAAGAAAAAGATATTATATTTGGGCAGTTTTTTTTTTTTTTTAACAAAACAAAACAAAACTGTATATGGCCCAAAACTACTGAACCAAATAGGAAGCTAAAAGACAACACAATTATATCTTCAAAATTTTGATGAATGGGATTCTCAGTTTAGATTTTGTTTTTAACTCAAATATCAGTCAAGTGAAAGAATAAAATAACATGTTTAGATGCTTAAAATCTCAAAAGATATCACTTCCTAAAGATGCCATGGGATGTGTGTCACCAGAAACAGGGAAAAAACTTCATATACACTACAGTCTAGAGGATCCAGCCAGAAGCAAGCAAAGAAAAAACTTAGGATACCATATAAGACCTCAGCATCCCAGCAGAGTTTCAGGCTGCTTAAAAATGAGACAGTAGGCTCCCGGAAGAGCAAAGGGTTCAACTGTTACAAACGTCTATGCATATGTTAAAAAGTCAAAATAAAAGTAAAATCAGGAAATAAAGACATTTTAAATAAGAAATAATGTGCCATCTGATGTGAACAATATATCCATGTTAAACATGTTTTTAAATAAATAGGGATTTGATTAAAGGTGTAACTATTCCTGAATTAGTGGAGAAAAAAGACTGTAAAAGTTTGTGAGAGATTGGATGATAAAGAGATTGTGTCTGTCATGGATGAACACAGAGACAAAGTGAACATAAGCGGGGCAGGGCAAAGAACAGAGTAATTTGGGCTTTTTGAACAATTTGGATCTTAAAATTCTGTCTACATGTCTTTTAAATTTTTATTGCATTGTGTGTGTGTGTGTGTGTGTGTGTGTGTGTGTACATACACACCTGCACACTTGCCATAAAGCACGTGAGGTCACAGGACAACTTGTAAAAACGGATTCTCCTCTCCTTCAGTGGATGCTGGGGATTGAACTCATATCATCAGGCTTGGCATTAAGTGTCTTCAGCCACTGAGCTGACTCTCAAATGCTATATTAATTTTAAAAACTGATAAAATAAGAAGGGTGTATCTACTAGATGACAATTATCAGTGTCTTCATTTACTTTAGAACTAAGATATCAGGATGTTTCCTAAAAAGTATCCCTTCCCAACATCCTGGAGGTGTTTTCCTTTCAATATAAATGAGTGCTCAGACTAACATTTCTCTGGAGACCCAACTAAAAGTGTCTTCTCTTGGCACATGAAAACTCCTAGGGTTAATGGATCTTTTCACATGCCATTTATGCTGTGTGGGCTAATGTATAACAATCTTATTAAATAAGACTCCAGGAAGCTCCACCCATCCTTGCTAAGTGGACTATCAGTCACATGTTCAAATAACAAAGATGGTAGAAAATGAATGTCCAAAGGGGACTAAGAGGCTTGTGGCATCTCAGGAACGTATAACAGAGTGTGGACAAGGGGGTGTCTAAGGTTTGCTGAGCCAGTGGGTTTGCTCCTAGCATTTGGCTTCCCTAGAATGGATTCTCATAATCATAGTCACTGGGTGGATCTGAAAGACATTGGAATGGATCCATTTGAATTATTTTATCATATCAATGAGGAAAATAGGTTGACAAACCACAGAGATCTTCTATAGTCACTTCTGCTTGAGACACAGACTGGAATTTGTACAATGAGTGAGCCTTGGAAATGCCTAATTTAAGGATGTGCTGAGTAAGACAAATGATCCCAAAAGCCACGCCTTCACCAGAAACACACTTGCTATTTAACCATTAAGAGACTGCATTACAGGCTAAGTATGGGAAAAGCCAATAGCCATGTGAGCTACAGTGTTTTTCTACCAAGAATCCATGCCAAAAATTAATAGTTTAATGAGAAGTGGAAATTCCAAAGCATGTATGCTGTTTACACTAGAACTCGTCTGTTGTGTTTGTGACTTAAACAGGACTAGATCTTGTGTATAAACTTCATTCAATTAGTGCCTTACCACCTGGTGCACTTAGCCACACCTATAATCAGGGGGTCTGAGGTTTTGTTTGTGAATTCTTCCACATCATTTGTTGAAAATGTGCTAAAGGCAAATATTGACTCTGGTTACTATAGTAACTAAGGGTTTATATTCCTATACATTGATGAAGGTTCATGTAACGCTACTTGAATTTTTTAAAGTTAACTTACAGGAAAAAAACAAAACAAAACAAAACCCTGCTTTGGGGACTGGAGAGATGGTCTTACAGATAAGAATACTTTTTACCCTTGTAGAGGACTGAAGTTCATGTTCTAGCCCCTACCAAGCTTGAATGAGCTCTGGGGAACGTATGCCCTCTTCTGGTCTCTGTAGGCACCTACATACAGGTGTACACATCCATCCACAGACATGCAGGTAAATTAAAATAAATATGTACTTTTAAATTCTTGCTTTCCTTTCCATAGATGAATTGTCTGTGACTCTCAGTAACACCAAGTTTTTAATAATTTATGATATTGCCTTTACAGAATTTCAAAGCTTAACTAGATTATAATCACTGGACTCCCAAAATACAATTGGTTCCCTCATAGAATATTAATTAATTCTTTAGGCAATGGCTACTTTTACAAGAAAGCACATATTGTTTGTCTGTTGCGGGTGCAACCAGTTACATTTGCTTAGGAACTCAGGGAATCTTTATTTTAAAAATTATAATGCATTATTTTATAGATAGAAGTCAAAGAGTTCCCAAATAAAAGAACCACCTCCAATTTTATTAAATCAAGTAAATATAGGAAAAATTTAGTACACCTGCTCTCTGCCTGGCTTTACACACACACATACACACATTTACACATACACACATTTTACTGTGTGAGTAGTATTGACATGAATAATTCTAAATATGTTTCTTAAATAAATGGCAAAAATTATTCCAGCATAATCTAAAAATAGAATTGTTGAGTCAAAGGACATAAAGACATTCTGCTTTATAAGACAATTCCAAATTCATTTTCCAAAGAAATGGTAGCAAATCCCACTCTCATGGTATGGGGACTCTGTTTTCCCACACAACTCACTGCTGGTCTCGGTAACAGACATTTTAGTGGGAGTCAGAGAGTGTGTCATCGTCATCTAATTTACACTTTCCCTGTTGCTAATGAAGAGGAGCATGCTCACATGCTTTTACATTGTCTGCCACTTGGCTCCTAATAATTTTAGGCAATTCACTTCGCAGCACTGCATATACAGACTGTTTGGCAGCCCCAAAATCTTGCTTAGGGGGATGTAAAATGTACCAGAAAACACCAGATGACTCCGAATTCCCTCTTGTCTCTTTGTTGACGATGTTGCTGTTGTCTCTGCAAACATCAAGTCCTTTCCTACTGAACAGCAACCTCTGGCTCCTGGAGCTGAGCTCCACCCAAATGTGGCACCCTGTAGGGTAGGGGATTCCGGTGGTCCTGTGCACAGCTGGCTTAGGATGTAGGCGGTAACCAAGTCTTTCTCAGGTGATACAAAGAGAGGACTACTTCCTTAGCATCCTAATATTTCTTAACATTACAAGTAACCATGGTAACTAAGGACCTTCCTTATGACCCAATTCAGTTGTCCATGTGAGGCAGAGCAGACAGACAGACAGACCAGTCCTTGACCACATTACTGAAACTGCCAAATGAACAACCATCAAACCTCCCTTTCTCTGAGTACTAATATATTCCAAACAATTAATTATTTTGTCACATACCCATGTAAATCTGGCTTTCTTTTCTCTCAACCAAAAACATTTTTATACAAGCATAACAAAAGCATAACCCATGAAGAGCATTCTAAACCCTATATGAAGCTGACCAGTAGCGAAAGATAAACACTTGTAGGAGAAACCCAAATGCCTTTTGAGCACCATTTTGGAGTCTGACTGAGTGATATGAGGCGAGACTCAGGCAGAAGGAATGGTGTTTGGGATCTGGAGTACCAAGCAGAGGCTCAGAGGCTCAGTGGCTTTTCAACCCACTCATTTAGAAAGAATGGCAATCTAATTGTAATATCAAAAGTAACTACTGACCCTTGCTACAGGCAAAGCCACCAGTTTCACAGGCCAGTTAAATGCTCAGCTGAAGATCTTGTATAAAGGAATCTGTACCTAGAGTTAGTCCAGCCTGGGCTTTCCAAAACACAAACAATATTGACTTTCAAGATAGGAGCAGCTGGTGGGTAGATGCCCTCTGGGTGTGAACACCCTCCATTAACAATTGTGTCCAAACACAAACATGAGCCTGTGTGGTTTGATACAAGGCTCAATCCCAATGCTCTGAAACATTATATACCTAACCATAGGCTAGAAATGTCACTTAGAATCAGGAGGAGGGAGAGGAGGAGGGAGAGGAGGAGGGAGAGGAGGAGGGAGAGGAGGAGGGAGAGGAGGAGGGACAGGAGGAGGGAGAGGAGGAAGGAGAGGAGGAGGGACAGGAGGAGGGACAGGAGGAGGGACAGGAGGAGGGAGAGGAGGAGGGAGGGGAGGAGGGAGAGGAGGAGGAAGGAAGAGGAGGAAGGAAGAGGAGGAGGAAGAGGAGGGAGAGGAGGAGGGAGAGGAGGAAGGAGAGGAGGAGGGAGAGGAGGAGGGAGAACAACGACAACAAAGTCTAAAGATGCAACTGACTCTAAATAGATCAGATTAGATTCCTGGAATCCCCCCTCCCCAGGAAACCGAGATTGCTGTCTTTGTCCCAATCTCAGTATTTCAAATTTGTACTTTTTAATTTTCAAAACTAAGCAATAAATGGAACTGCTGCCTTTGCAAACTCTAAAAATCACACAAAGGATGGCAGTTATTAGTACTACTGCTACTATTATCATTATTAATTTTGCTGAGGAAAACAGTGAACAGATTTAGAGGAAAGAGGAAGAAAAACAGATCAAAAAGCAAGGAGACAGGAAGTCCATAAGGAGTCTAGCCAACACTTGATTGCTTCAGCAGGAGAATGATTTGGAGGAAGAAGTGTTAGCCCTGAGGAGGCAAAGATCTGAGTTTCCATTGCTGGCTCCTCTCCAGAATTACCTGCAGTGATGCTGTCCAGATACGGAAGAGACTGCACTAAATGTGCTCCTTCTGATGTGCTAGATAATGAACTCGCAATGAGCCCTCATAATGGGCTTCCTCTTCCTGGAAACTGCACTTTACTCAGTTGCTAACCAAGGAGCATCTGCTTGGGTTTTGAATGGTTGCTAAGGACAGGTTTTTAAAAGGTGGAAGAGTGAGCAAGTTCTTTATTTGATTCTTCCTGGAAATGCACAGTACTTAAAACTGAAGCCATTTGAAAGAATTGTTCTTCACCTCTGGAGAGGGTCAATTCCACTGTCATGGGTCACTTTGTTCTTGGGTGATGGGTGGGGGTGGGCTTCTGTCTGTGGCTCATGGGTGTTACCAACTGGAGATAAGAACAAAGTTATAGTGATACTCCACAAGTAGCCAGAGGCAAATGAAGGCAACAGTTTCGATGCTCCTGTTTCCAACTGTTTCCCTTCTCACCACTAGCCCTAGCCAAGTTCACGTTCACCCTGCATGCAGTATTTCCTTGCATCTGCTCTTCCTCTGCATCCCACTCTGAACACCTAGATTAAAGGACATTTAAAATGTTTTTCTATTATAATGAGAGCAAATCAAATGTCCTTGATAATCTGCCACCCCACCTCTGGGTGCATTTTCCAATCACTTCCCACTTTGTTGCATGTACCAGGGATGTATCTCCAAAGGTGGAAAGCCCATTTGCAACACAGGACTCTTCATTAGCTTTTGCTTCTCTCTGACATGCTCTTTTCAGATAAGAAACCTATCCCTCATTTCTCTCTGATTTCTTCTCAGGGTCATCTTTTCAAAGGCCCCTTCCCTGACTCCCCCTCCAGAGTCAGCCCAATATTTTCACCTCATGACTTAACCATCACCTCCCTTCTTAATTTTCTTCTGTCATCCACAATGATCTGATGTTATATTATATGTATGTCTATGGACTTGTTTACTATCTGATATTCTAGAATACTAGCTGGCTGCAGACAGGGACTTTGTCTCAGTAATTGCTAAATCTCTTAGTGTCTAAAACAAACTTCATTAAATATCTGTCGAATAGATTTACTTAAGGAATGGATGAGTCTCTTGGTCTCCTATGAACTCCAGGTGCAAGAATGACAAATTGTCAAATGAACCTTTTCTTCTTCAAATGAACAGTCTAGATTCTTACATTTGGCAGGGGGATTGGCTGGGTCTGAGGACAATTTAAACCCCAAATATCAGTGCATGATGGGACACAGAAACCTGTCATGTCACTTCTCTCTTCATGGGAGCAAACCTTATAAAAAAACATCTTTAGAAACGGCAAAGAGTCGAAGCATTTTGGTGAAGGAAGATCTGGACAGCTGGTCTTAGACTAAATAATGCTTGCTATGAATTGAATGTGTGTCACCCTCCAAAGCAGATGGACTCTACCTGCAATGAGTGAACTTGGGAGGAGCAGCCTTTTGGATGTGGCCGTGGGAGTGGGCCACTCACAGTGGGATGAGTGTCACTGGGAGCAGAGGAAGAGGTGAGAATTGTCTTCTTGGCCAAGTGACAATACAGTAATAACATGGTCACAGGCAAACCAGTGGTAGCCAGTAGCAGACACTGACCCACTGGAGCTTTAATCCTTCATCCTGGGTTTCGGAACCCCATGATTATGTGACAGGTGACTGTGGCTTTTTCACCTATATAGCCCATTGTGTTTTGTGCATATAAACAGAACAAGATACTTCACTGGATATCATCCGGCCACAGACAAAAACAGTGTCAATTGTAATTCTGCTTTACCAAAGCTATAAAGAAACCAATGAATCTCCTTACTATGAAGCATAAGAGGTCCATAGATAGAGCAGTCTCCGAATTCAGTGTGAAAGCAATAGGGATGGGATGAAAGCCACGGGCAACTTTAATCTACTGAAGACTCCCCACCCCTTTAAACGAACAGAGATTTTGTGCTATTCTTCAGCAGGGACATCACATTTACCTGAATTTGCACTTTTTAATCTCGATTTTTGTGCAGGGTGGGGAGGGCTAGAAACAGAGGCGGAGCACTGAGTCTGAACAAAAAGATTTCTGCTGAGAGACCCCAGAGATAACGTGCCTTAAATACTCTTACAGATAAGAAGCAATGAGCTGTGCAAATGCTATCTGCAATGGCACTTATCTTCCTGGTCCTGATCACTTGAGTAACACTGTTTGGATTTGACCCCAAATTCTAAGTTGGAAGATGCTAAGAGTTCCCTATGACTAACCAATGTGATCAATATTCTCCATCCTCAGGTCACACCCTCCCGCCTCTGCCTGTGCGCGTTCTTCCAGGACACCCTCTTCAGCTACCAATGTAGGGGCCCTGCTCACTACAGGGGTGCAGCAGACTGTCACCCCTCTGGGTCTGTCCTCTCATTTGAATGCAGCTCATTTGAATGTCCTCATGCACTTTATAACTTTCTGAGTATTTTCACTAACAAGTTCAGCACGAAGATGGATGCTATCCTAAGTTACAGATTTAAAAAGAGCTGGGCTTCCTGGATGGAGGGATTGAAGAAAGGTCTCTGCCTTCCGCTGCCTTTGCCGTGTTTGTCAAGCAATGTAAAGACATTGGCTTTGTCACTGATTAGGTTACAGGTTATGAGAAGAGGGAAAACATGTGCCCCAATGCTGGCCATGGGGAATTACCTCGAACTGTTGACAAGGCTGGTAGCAATGAGCCACAGAAATTGGATTCTCCTCCGACTCACTGTGTGGTATGACTGGGGGCAAATCATGGGGATATAGAACCTTCAAAGACAGATGAGCTGGTACTGAGGTGAAAGCAGGGACAGGCTTTCATAATACAGCATGCCCATAGACATCACTGTTGCTGCTGGCATCAAGGGCATCACAGATCTCAAGTTGTCTATGTTCACTTGGAAATGTGACAGAAATGCTGGGCTGTCATGGCTGGCTGTAGCCTGAGGGTTGCAATCCTCCACTCCCACTTCTCCTCAGGCAGGCTGGATCTTTGCTTTGTGACACAGAGCACATCTACCCCACACAAGGTTTTAGGTCATCATATCCACAGGGAGGGCAGACAGGAAGCCCAAGCGGACATGGTCAAGGACTGGCCACATCTGGTTTCTGTGACCATTGTAGCAGCCCTTTGAAGGTCATGAAAGCTAGCATGCCTATCAGATTCCCACGGCAGCCATAACCAAGAACCACCAACTCGGTGACTGAAAATATTGTCTAGGAGTTCTGGAGGCTGACAGCCCAATTTAAGGGTTGCCATGGTCACCCTCTGAGAGAATGAAATGATGCTTGCTTGATTCTAGCTTTTGGGGTTTACGGGAAACCCTTGGGATTGGCTTGTGTCATGATAATTACATGGCCACATTCTCTACATACCTCTTCATGCCATCTTTCCTTTGCTTGTCTGTCCTTGTTACTCAAATCTGATTAAGGGCCACATAGAGCATTCATGTTACCTTGTGACATCAGTAAGTGACCTGTCTTCAAATAAGATCACATTCTAAGGTCCTGGAGTTCACTACTTCAACATCAATTCTTTTGAGGGTCAAAATTCAACAGATGGAAAAGAGTAATGGTAGCCAGTAAATTTGTTAGGAGTCACAGGAGATGGACCCCTGGGCGTGTCTAGGTAACAGTTTCTAGGTTAGATTAATTGAAGGAAGATCTGCCCCAAAGTGGATGGCACAGTTCTACAGGCTGAGGTCCTAGACAGGGTTTGGGGGAGAAGAAAAATGAACTGAGGGCATGTCTTTCTGATTCCTGGGACTCAATGTGAACAGCCACCTAAGCTCCTGTTGTCATGGCTATCCTGACATGATGGACTGTACTTCTCATTATAAGCCCAAACCAACCCTTCACTCCCTTGTCGCTATGGCTGGGCGTCTTAAAAAAAAAAAAAAAAAAAAAAAAAAAAAAAAAAAAGTAGCCAATACGATGACATTTTATCCAGTGTGGGAATGGGTCAGCCTTTGGTGGAATTCTTGGCCCCTCATACCATACGAGCCCCAGAACCCACACTCTCTAAGCCTAGACTCAGTCATGGTAAAGCACTATGGAGATGGTGGTGAACTATAACCATACTGCCATGATCAAGCTGATAGCCCCACTGTTTGCTAGCTACTGGGCTGATTCTTGGCTCCAGGAAGAAATAGTGTAAGAGGGGAGTGTGCTTGATGGAGAGCACAGTCCCAGCCATGTAAGCAGAATAAGCCATGACCTTCTCCTGGAAGTTGCTTGGCTGTCAAGGGACCATGAAAATAGCATTTTGCACTTTCATCCTTGACTGGAAGAGATAAGTAGGGAGGGGCTAGAAGACAGTCCAACTCGACTTCATGAGAATGCTAGCTATTTTATGTGCTGAGTTCATACAAGTTTGCCAAACAATGCTGACAAGTGTGGCTTGTTTATAAAACAAATATATGAAGACACTTCATGCATTTATCAAGTGCCCATGCACCACACTTAACAATGAGGGTCTAACCTCATTGCATTGACCTTAGAATGAATAAAAAAACTAATGCAAACTTTTAAGGCTCATCCTAAACAAAGGATTTTAAAGTCCCTATAACCCCTCTTTTGAAAAATTAAATAAAAAAGCATAAATTGTTACTGGAGCCCACTGCAGAAGCGACACACAGAATGTAAACTCACTGAAAACACACCTACAAAGATTATTATCGTTAATTCAACCATTTTAGATGGAGTTCCAATTGTTCTTTGAGATTCAGAATGAGAAAAGGTAAAGGTTAGCTTGTCATGAACAAACGTCTTTGAGAACCTGGCTCATGATGAATGCAGGCTATTCTTTTGTCTGTGTTTTGCACTGAAATCCCCTTTGATCCACATTCCCATGGAGACACAGCTTTAAAATTACAGGATGCTAGGTTTCAGAAGAGCTTATTTAGTTCAGCAACCCAGAAGCCCACCCACCTCTGACCAGAAGAGACTTGGTAGGTAAAGGGGGAGGGGCATGCTAGGTGAAGAGGGAGGGGCATGTTAGGTGAAGAGGGAGGAGTTTGCTAGGTGAAGAGGGAGGGGCATGCTAGGTGAAGAGGGAGGAGTTTGCTAGGTGAAGAGGGAGGGGCATGCTAGGTGAAGAGGGAGGGGCATGCTAGGTGAAGAGGGAGGAGTTTGCTAGGTGAAGAGGGAGGGGCATACTAGGTGAAGAGGGAGGGGCATGCTAGGTGAAGAGGGAGGGGTTTGCTAGGTGAAGAGGGAGGGGCTTGCTAGGTGAAGAGGGAGGGGTTTGCTAGGTAAAGAGGGAGGAGTTTGCAAGGTGAAGAGGAAGGGGTTTGCAAGGTGAATGAGGGAGGGGCTTGCTAGGTGAAGAGGGAGGGGTTTGCTAGGTGAATGAGGGAGGGGCTTGCTAGGTGAAGAGGGAGGGGTTTGCAAGGTGAAGAGGAAGGGGTTTGCAAGGTGAATGAGGGAGGAAGGAGGGAGGGGCTTGCTAGGTGTTGACACCCTCTCTGGCCCATGAGACAGGAGCTTGGGCTGCCTGCATCAGACACTACGGAACATTGGGGTGGCACTGAAGAAGAGCTCTGCACTCAGCATTTATGGAGTCCTTATCTTAAGGGCCAATGGGTCAAAGGTAACAAAGATGCCATCCTTGTCCTCTGAGGATAGTGGCTTAATAAACACACAGGTGTTCATCATCCTGTCTCTTCAGTTTCACATCTGACCACATTTTCATCCTCCACCCTGTCTCTGCTTGGCTCTGACTTGAGTGTCACACTTCCTACCTGGGAGTCCATGGACTTCTCTGGCTCCTTGGGGCTGATCCTGGCCACAAAACAAAACCCCTCATGATCAGGACATGTTTTACACATATCTCACCAAAGCCCTGCACTGATTTGCTGTTCCTTGGATCTTAACCCTCTGATTGCTCCCATACTCAGGGTCAGTACTCTTGTCTGCTTCCTAATATTAAACTTCATAGTTTGGATGTATCGATTACCCCCAGACATCTCAGCATTCCCAAAAGCCTGAATGCTGCTCTTCATTTCATTGTATTTCCTGACAGACCTCTTCAGAGTGTCATTGAGTTGTCTCTCCTGAGTCCCTCTGTGGGTTTGTCCTCCTGCTGATGCTGTGGAGAACATTCTGTTCCTCTGGGCAGCCAACACCCCTGAGTGGGACCATAGCTATTCAAGGACATATGACCTGTCTTTTTGGTTACAAGGAACATGGGGACAGAAATAGACCTAGTTAACATTTTTATTGCTCGCAGGGCTTGCCCAATGCATGTACATCAAAAAATGTTTGTTAAATGAATAAAAACAGGAAGTGTGGAAAGCTTGTATTCTATCTAATTTTAGACCTCCTTAAAAAAAAAATCTCATAGTTATCTGGAACAACAAAATTAGAGTTTGTTTAAATGCCCCAGAACATACAAGTTTGCATTGAATCTGTGTTTAGTTGTGAAAACCATATGTCTATTTGGGGTGTACTTTCCCCAAAAGATATCCATCTTCAAAGGAGAGAAAAACAGTTCTAAAAAGACACTGTCCCTAGTCCTGTGTAACAGCATAAGACAGTCATTTAAAAAAAAAAAAAAGTGAGAAGATTGGGAGACGGCTTAGTGGAAAGCAATGTACTTAGCACTCAAACAGGAGGACCTGCATTCAGAGCCCTGGCATCTCTGTAAGACCAGCACTGGGGGCGGGGGCGGGGGCGGGGGCGGGGGTGGGGGGTGGAACCCCTGAACTGGTAGAGTGCAGGTTCAAGGAGAGTGTCTATACCCGACTTCAGTTGAGGGGAAAACACCTGATGCCTACCCCTGGTCTCCAAAAACATTCACACATGAACAAAGATGAATATGTAGACGTACATACACCACGCAAAATAATAAGATTTTTTTTTGGCTGATATGCTAATCCTAAATTGCATTATTTCTAGGGAAACTAAAGAAAACATAGGTTTATTTTGTGGCCAGTAAGACAGAAGAGACACCCAAATTGTCAATAAGCACCTTGTCATTTGACTCTTGGTGTGGCTGTCCCTGGAATTATTTTAATGTAGGATGTGTATTCAGGATATAAAATGAATCTGAGATTATGCATTCAGGAAATGAAATGGATTGGAGACCATAAAATCTATAAAATGCAATTCAACATTTTCTCTCTTTGTATTTATTAGATTCTCAAATTTTATTTCCATTTAAACTTCCCTAATGAAACAAAGTGAATTGAATTAAGACAAAAAAAAAATTATAGGAGAATGGGTGTTGTCCAAAGGGTCACAATTTATAAAGTTGATCGTGACCCCTCTTATAAGAATCCTTAGTGTCTCACAGGGATTTCAAAGGAGTCTATTGTCTACCCCTCATCCTGGCTGCCCTTCCTAAACCTCAGGCTCCTCATCTTTCAGGTAGAAATAGAACACCCCAGTCCCTCTAGTCCCAGAGACTATCATTCTCTCTGCTCCATGAAGTCATGCCGAAGGCCTGCAGGACCTCAAGGAGAGAGGCAGTGGGAAAGTCCAAGAAAGAGGGGCTTTGTGTCAGATACAGGTCCCAGGCAGAGCCCACCACTGGGCAGTAAATACTGGCAGGTGAGCATGGCAGAAGCCTCTCAGAGACACAGGGATTATAAAGGGATCTTAGAGCACCAAGTCCAACTGACTCTTCTCATGGTTGAAGCAGCCAAGGCTCTGTGAGAAAGCACAATGTGCACGGCTGTTCAAGAGTCAACGCTGAGAGACCGGCTTCCCTATAAAGAGGGCATGCTGTTCTCACCCGTATCAGACCTTTGATATCTGGACATAGCCTTATAGAGTGCCTTTAATTAGAGCCAAGGTCTGGCACTGAATAAGAGGGTCAGTGGGAGGTAGCAGAATGATGCAGATGCACCAGCTAAGAACTGCCCCTGCCAACTTCCACCAGCCTCAGGATGGAGCTGTTATGATTTGCATTGGCTCTTCCATCACCGATCACCATGGCGGGCCAGCATGGGTAGATACCAGGTGGCTTCTTACTTCCAAGGGCTTGTAACCCACAAGTCAGCATCATGGAGTTGGAAGGGAAGTTCCCTGTCACAGCTACATAAGGACCATGAGATATATCAACAGAGATGCTCTCTGGGTTGTCTTGGGCTCCAACATCTTGCTTACAGTTCAAACCTTCCTAGGTTATCCCTCTCAGCCTCTGGGTAGGTTGACTCATTTCTCAGAAATCTGTGTCCTTGGTGGATTTTTAATGCTTTACCCCAGGGAAGTTTTAAACAACCAGCTATCAGGACAAACTGATGTCACAAAGGGATGTTCATCAGTGTGGTCCTGCAGAACCTCCTAGGGTAACCAGTCTCCCTTCCTCCCCCTTCTGACTGCTATCCAGTATCCAGGCTAGATCTTCTAGGCCCCAGGCTGCCCTTTCTGGCCCCTGTGGTCATTGAGGTTTATCTTTCTGCAGAGTATACCACCACAGGGTCATGGTACCCTGCCCTGTGGTTTCTGTCATCTTGGGACTCCAGCTCTGTCCTGCTGGTCGGCTTCTGCTGAGCCTCATTGCCTGTCAGTATCTGTCTTCTGAGGGGCTGCTGCCTAGACCTTAGGGAAGAGAAAAAAGAAAGGAAAGATGAAGCCTCGTAAGGCTGTGCACTGGGAAGAAAGTGGAAAGCAAAGCACATCATGAGTGTGGGGAGGTCTGACTCAGGCCCTAACCTTGATGGAGCACAGACAGTAAACAGAGGGCAGATTCCCCAATGAAAGGGGCAATCACACATCAGTAGGGTTTCATAAAAACACCCAAACATTTCCATTTCCATATTCCAGAAAACAGCAAGTGGGGGAAAGAGAGGAGTGGGAGGAGAGAATGGGAAACAGGTCCATTTGTAGACCACACATAAGGGGCAAATACAAACCCTAGGGTGCTGATCCCTCTCCCAGGGCTGGGAAAGGTCAGCCTTCTTCAGGTGACAAGAGCAAGTGTCTTAATATTTCTAAGACCCATTCCTTTGTTCATCCATCCATGTGCTGGTCAGTGTGTTGGATGCTGGGGACACACACAGGAAAGGAAGGGCACAGAGTCCCCACTCAGAGCTCACCCCTCTTCTCCTTCCCCTGCCCCTAGGAAGGGGGTCATGCAGGAGAGCTGGTGGTCAAAAGTCTGGGGGCAGGAAGCAGTACTAGGGTCTGAGAAATAAGCAAGGAGGGGTAAAGCTCAGATAACAGAGGCAGGGTAAGAATGGGGAGGTTCTCAGTGCTTCTCAGCAGGGAGGTGAGGGAGGTTAATATCGAAAGGGTTGGTGTAAGAAGATGGATTAGTGTGTGAAGAGCTTGCTAAGCAAGTTTGAGTCTGAATCCCCAGAAGCCATGTAAAGTCAGGCACCCCTGGTTTTGTACTTCAGTGCTCCTGTGGTGAGATGGGATGTGAGATGCTGTAGAGACAAGGAGCCAGCTAATCTGTCTACCCAGAGGCAAACAGCAAGAGGCCCTATCTCAAATGAAGATAATCAAGAACTGACCCAGGCTGCCTAAAACTTCTGCACATGCACTTGTACTCTCACAGACACACATGCATGCCCCCCACATACACACTCACACACTCACACACTCACACACTCACACCTCACTCACACTCATATACTGACTCACTCATGCACACACCCACACTCATGCACACACCCCCACACACACTCAGGCACACACACACTCACTCATGCACACACACACTCACAAACACACATTCACATAAACATATATACTCTCACACACATACCATGCACACACACAGACACACACACACACTCACACTCACACACATACCATGCACACACACATCCACACACACTCACACACACTCACTCATGCACACACACACTCACGTACACACATTCACATAAACATATACACTCTCACACACATACCATGCACACACACAGACACACACACTCACACATACCATGCACCACACAGACACACACTCACACACACATACCACGCACACACACACACACACACACACACTTGAAAGGACCATTATCTGGCTGCAGATGCACATTCAGGAAGGAGGACCTAGTGGTCAGTCAATTCAGGTGGGGCAAGAAGGCTTATGCCTCTCTAGGAAGAACTGGCAGTGGCATATTTGTACAGAATACAGCCCAGCTTGGGCTGGTAGCCGTCAACCCTCATGCTGGTGTGACAGTGGGAATATGGTGTCCCACAGGGAGGACAGCTCTGGCTCCTGTGAGGCAGCAGCTGTGGCAAGGAACCTGGCAGATGCTTTAGTTTTGAGAAAGTAAGCCCTGAGTACTTCTAAAGGGGCTGATCAGCACAAGAGATAATCCAATAATCAAAATAGTTAATCCTCAGGATTAGCTACCCAGATGCTTACCATTACTGTCACACCTGTCTGCTCCAATCCCCTCTGAGCTGCTCATTTATAGTCAGAGATGTTCACGAAAATGACAACTGAGGCCTTTTGTCAATAAAGCACCTTGGGGGGCTTGAGCCCAAAGAAGCCTGAGGTTCTGGGGCCTGCCCATCAGAGCATCTCATGTGAGCGTCTGACATCTTGAGTCTCACTGAGTAAATGTTAATATAGACATTCACATTAGGCTCATTCCCAGATGTTGACTTTTAAAAAAAAGAAAGAAATCTTTACCAGAACTCCATAGCTGCTGCAGCTGCTGCATCACTACAGACTTGCCAGTGTCTCTCCTTCTTTTCACTTCCAGGAACACTGACTTAGCCAATCAATCAACCCATAAATATTTATTGACTACCCATTATCCACAAAGCTTTTTTCCAGAGGCTGTGGGGAGCAGGGTCAATGTGGTTCCTGACCTTGACTCTGAGAACTCCAGCAATGCTCTGAACTCAGGCTCTGTCTTCGACCCAAGATAAAACCCCACCCAGTAAAGAAGGTGGCAAGACTAGGTGGTGCACTCCTATAATCCCAGCACTTGAGAGCTAGAGGTAGGAAGGCCAGAAGTTCACAGTTATCTATCCTGGCTGCAGAAAGAGTTCAAAGCTAGCCTCAGAGAGGCAAGGGTGTGGTTTGAATACTAGGTACCTGAACCAACTCAACATATCTCCCCTTCCACTAATGCATATGTGCTCTGCATGGTGGCAGAATACAGCAAAGTTGACAGTGGGGGTGTCTGTCAAGTAGAGCAGTAAGAAGTGTTCTGGCTTGGAATAAAAGATAGTAACTGAGAACATGACCAGTCATGATGCCCAGGGCATGCTCACATCCCTAGCCTGGGGTACCACTCACCACTTTCTCTTTCTTCCCCTCCAATCCCTGACCTTCCTTTTCTCATCTATAAAACTTAACTTGCAACATTATCTTACAATCTGAGTACGTTTCTGTCAACCACACCGCCTCGTCTCCCCAGGCATTCTCCGGCAGCTGCCACTCCTGATCTTAGAAGCTACTGTCCTCTCTGTGGTCTGCTCATTCCCTCCACCCAGGGCTTCATCCAGTGTCTTCTCTGAGTAGGCAACAGGCACTTTCTTCAATGCTGATTCCAAACAGCTTGTCCTAGAGACAGATTCCACAGACCAGATGTGCCTAACTTTGCCATGGGCTCTTAGCGCCCCGCATATATTTCAAGCTCTTTGTCATACATGCTTATTTCAAATTATTTTGGGTAATGAGAAGTGAAAATTAGCTGATGTTTCATGTAGATACAAGGGGCCTTCTCAGTCAGTGCACAGCTTTCTAAGGTTGTCACACTGCAGACTGGTTAGTTAGTTAGTTAGTTAGTTAGTTAGTTAGTTAGTTAGTTAGTTTTTTACCTTGAGACAAACTAAATACATTTGGGAAGTGGAAACATTAACTGAGAAGATGCGACTATCAGATACGTAAAGCAATTTCTTGATTAATGATTGATGCTGCTCACCGTGGGCTGACCGCCCTGAGCGGGTGGGTGCTCCTGGATTGTATAAAAAGCAAACTGAGAAAGCCAACAGGCATCATCCCTCCATGATCAGTCCCTGCCACCTCCAGCCTCCTGCCTCTGCTCTTGTTGGAGTTTCTGCCTCAACTTCCTTCAGTGACGAACTGTGACCAGGACATGTAAGCTAAAGAAACCCTTTCCTCCACAAATTGCTCTGGATCGTGGTGTTTCTCACAGCAACAGAAAGCAAGACTGGGGCATACATATGAGCTACTTCTCTGTTAGAAACTTGGCCTCACATCCCAGACACGCTGTGCTCCCAGACTTAGAACATTTTCCCACATTTCAAATATTTAATAGAAAATGTTGTTCGTGTGATTTTTTTCTTCTTTGAATTCAAACATTTAAAACAGAAATGAAGAACTATGAATAATCAGATCTGTTTAGAGACACCCAAGTTACTTTTTAAAGTTGTATTTATTATTATGGGAAAGGTAGCCATGTTTAGAATAGCATCCATGGGGCAATTGTCAGAAAACAATTTGTCCAGTAGGTTTTCTCTTTCCACCTTTACGTGGATTCCAAGTATCAAATCAAGTCACCAGACTTGTGTGGCAGGCACCTGTACCCAGCAAGCCAACTCATCAACCCCAGACTTGTGTGACAATCACCCATACCCACCAAGCAATTTCATCAAACCCAGACAAATCACATTGCTTCCCACCTTCCCATCCATTTCCCCTTGTCACAAACTTCCTTAATTCAGTGCAGGATATGCTCATTCTACCCTCCCTGTCTAGGAGTCACCCAGAGTTCTTTGTTGACTGCCCACTCCCACCCACAGCCCCATTGCCTCTCTCTGTTACTACAGTTGTCTCACCCATTCTGTCTCCCTCTACCTTCCAAGACTATCTCTTCCTTGGAAGATGTTCTCATGTCTTCCACTGTACTTGGAAGATTCTTAGCTCCCACCAGTACACAGCTCTGCAGATTTCCAAGCACATCACTAGCCCTGTGTTGTCTCCCATCCACTACCTTGCACGGTTTCTTAATGTCTTCAAGCCCCAGAGCTATATGAGGTCAATTCCCACCTCACCCCCAAACACACCTCCCTGCCCCACATCATCATGGGCTTCTTCTGTCATTGTCGTCACTGATGAGATGGTTTATTTGCTCTCAGTCTGTACTGCTCACTGGCCTGTGAGTTCCTGGAAGAAATGGATGCCACGTGTGTATCCTGTTCCTTATTAAAGACCCAATATGCACACACTAAGTATCTTCAGGCTGTACAGATGTGTGTATGTAAACCTCTTTTTAAAGGATCCCTACGGACAAGAGAACATCCTGGTGTATTTTGAGTTGCAACAGGAAGAACTTGGGGCCCTCTTGTTTATGGTGCATAAAATGCTCAGTCTATGTTTGTGTTTACGGAGTAAATGTGTGAATGAACAGAAAAAAAAATGGCAGTGTAGGGAGGGCTCTGACTTACCAGTTCTTGGGGTTTAAAAGCCACCCAGCCTCTCTGAGACACAGCTGGAGACAGCTAGGTTAGTCCTAGACCAGGGTAGTCCTTATAGGGTTAACAGACATATTCCCCAAACCAAGATGGCACCCACCAAAAGAAGAGTTAAGCAGTCATCCAAGGTTTCCAAGACTAGGGGTCAGCAGAGGTGACAAAAGCCTAAACCCACAAGCTGGGGAGTGATCTTCCCAATCCAAAACTCAATTAGAAACTGGATAATAAACAGCAATGCCAGGTAGTAAGGACAGACACACACAAAAGAGTCATCAGAGTGACATATTTTCAGGCTGTGGAGGTGGGTTAGTCTTTACTGCTGAGAAAGCATGGGGACCCAAATTTGATTCTCCAGAGTCAACAAGAAAGGTTGGGTACAGCAGTGTAGGCCTAGAACCCAGCACTGGGGAGGCAGAGCCAGGAGGGTCTCTGGGACTCACTGACCACTCGTGTCAGCCAAATCAGTGAACTCCGTGCTCAGTGAGAAAGCCTGTCTCAGAAAATGCACGCTTGCACACACACAAGTAACATTACTTAGCATGTAAAAATCATGCCTGTAGCAGATCTCCAACAGGCTAATGAGACACTTGTCCAATGAAAAGGCATGAAAGAAAGAAGCATAGGGACAGCATCCCCACAGAAGGCAGCGACACATGCTCTTCTTTTATATATTGGGGTAACATTACAATTCAAACCACGGGGGCGATTCACCTCAAAATTCGGTTCTAAACATTCCCGTGTAAGAAAAGCAAGGAAAAAACTCCAATCAGATTCCCCAAGTTCATGGGAATAGCTCATCACCAGCTGAAGCTGGCTGCTTACACCCTCAATGCACAGACATATTGCCTATTTCAGGCGAGAGTTCTGCTGACAGAAGCCCATTTGCTTGCACAAAATACTGTAAAGTAGCAATGGTAAACAAACATAGTAGAGCATTGGGTCATCTTGTCAACCCACTAAGAACAGAGTCACAACTCTTTTTTATGCTTGCAAAACACATAGGCTCATTTAATTTATGGAAACCGGATTGGTGGTGTGCTGGCTGCAGATGTTCCTGCCACACTAAGGCATCTCCACGCAGAAGCTCAGACTACATATGCACGAAAGGGAAGATGCTGTGCTGGCTACCAGACAGCCACATTCCTGTAATTATATGTTTTTTAAGTACAGCCCACAGAATGGATGAGACCCTCAGACTATGTAAGAGGTTCCTGTCTAATCTGTGAAAAGCTACACTCCATCTTCCTGGGATAGATAAATGCTAAACATTAGTGACGACTGTGGTAATGTTTTATGATGCAGGAAGATGTGATTGTCTTCTGAGAAACCAGGCAACATACTATAAGAATGGAACCTGATGGCTGCTTGAGATTTAAAAATGAAACGTTCAAATTACCCCTAGGAAAGACTGTGTTGTTCAGACACCTTGAGTCCCAGATTTAATTTTCTGACTCTCCCCATGGGAAGATAGCACTTGTCAAGGCAAACACAGTCTACACTTTCCGCAAGAGCAAAAGCAAACTTGGGGTGGGAGAGTGGACCCCCTAAGGAAGTAGATTTTAGATTAAAGAACCCCATAATAGTAAGCCTTGATCTTGCTGGAGTTCAAGTCCAGAAGGCAGCCTGCTTGCTGGTTGAGAATCCCAGGCCTGCAGCCTGGCCACAGTGGGCGGAGAAGATCCACGAACATTTCCAAACTACCCTCCACTCTCCCAACACTGGAGTAGAAAGTGCCAGCTGCCCTCTGTTTGAAAGAGAAACTGTGTTCAGGTTAGCCTCAAACCTCCCTCTGCCAGCTGTGAGATCTTGGATGAGTCAGAGCTGTACCTTATTTTGCCTTGTGGGATGTCATAGACATTCAGGGCACAATGCTCACCAAATATGCATAACATAGATTTAATAATGACCACCACTTCCCACATTCCCTTTGCACCTTTTTTCATTCTTATAGGTTTGTAGAAAACTGATATCCAAGCCCATGCAAGAGGCTAAAGGTGAATGGGAAACATATGACCAGACCTGTGGGACTCCAGAACTGCCCAGGGTGCCCACATATGCTCAGCTGGCCCTGGCTGGTGGCTGTTTCTTCTTCAACCTATACCTAGTGCTGCCTCCTTCCTGCCTAAAACTCCTCCTGAGAGAATAATCTCCAGAGTGAACACCAGGCTCCTTGACATAGCCAGTCAGGGTAAGGGGAGTTTCTGTACCCCCGATCCTTCATAGATGGGCAGGGAAAGAGATTAAAGGGTTAGCCACTAAGATCCAAGTTCAATGCTGCTCTTTAACTGTGTCCTTCAGGAAGCCATGTCAGTTTTCTAAGCCTCCACATCTAAGTTTGATAAAAGATGCTCACATTGACCAATTAATTATTCACCAGGACAGAAGCATGCTGTCAGTAGCAGCCACTATACATCCTATCATCCCAGCCAACTTTCTGTCATCCTGTGGCTTCCTCACCCTAATACCAAGTTCTACAGTCTGTCATACATCCTGTTTTCTGCCCTTTACACACCCTGCTTCCTGGGAGTCACCCATTCTTTCTTCACCTGCACTGACTCATGTCTTTGCCTAGGTAGATCTTATTTCTCTTTCAGGATTCCTTTCCTGGCATGACCTTCTCTAAAATGAGTTTCTCTTAGGCTTTGGGGGAATCCAGAATACAGCTGTGCAATGCCATTGCAGAATGTCACCCCATTCCACAGGTTCATTTTGCCCCAGGCTCCTCCACTAGACTGTCTCTGGAGAATAATTGATAATAATCTCCCATGTCTGGACCCCAGTTCCTAGCACATCACAGACTGCATGCTTGTTAAGGTGACCATGGCACTGCACAGAAATGACCCCAGATCTAACTTGCAAAATTAAAATACTTGCAGAGAAGCAGGACTAGCACATGCTTCAGAGCTGAAAGGAATATTCACAGTGGCATCTTACACACTGTCTTAATAAATGAAGATCTCTTTGGCCAGAGGCCTGCTGACTGCCTGTGATAATGTGGGCAGGAGATACCTTGACTGGTTCCTCATGTGCCATGAGAGGAACAGCTGGACATTCTCCATGGGGATACGCTAAGCTAAGGACATGACCAGGTATATATGTGAGAATTGTGTTTCTCTTAGCATGCACCAAGAAGACTCTGGCAACAGTCATGTAGACTCTGGGCTGTTCAGCCATCTGACTGAATGGAAGAGAAAGCTCCATAGGCAGGACCCCCCCCCCAACCATTGTATTTCCTAGGAGTGCTGGAGGGAACGAAGACATCATGGTACTAACTTGAGAAATACATCCACAGATTTTTTTTTTTTTTACCTTCCCCAAAAATCAAAACAAGCAAACAGAAAAATAAGGACTGGGAGACAGGGGTGTGGATTTTTCACTGTAATTTTTTAAAGGTTTAGCCTTTTCCGATCCAGTCGCGGTTGCTCTGCACACGTCTGTTGGAGACACAAAAACAATATGGAAGATACTTGCATTTCAGGACTGGCCAGGGAAAGCCATAAGCCAGGATAGTAATGAAAACAAAAACCACACCTCATAAATAAATGGACAAATCTAAAGAAACAGTATTCTGGCCAAGATTCAGAAAGGAAATTTTTAAATAAAAGGGAAGATCCCTCAGGATGAGGGGAATGGTATCTCAAACTGTTTTAGTCTTACACTTCTTTGTGGGAACCTCTCTAAGGTGAAAGGACCCTTTGTGGAGGGTGAAGCCAGCATCAACAGAAGCCCAGTGCCTCTTCCCTGCCGGTATACTCCAACTAAGAACCCCCACTCCTCTACCTGCACCCCCACCATCGCCACATATACCCAAACCTGCCATCCACACTACAGAAATTCCTAATTGGCAAGGGTTAGGACCTCGAGTTTACTTTTAGGTCCAAGAGTCTACAAATCAACATCTATAACACCCCTGTTACTTTATTATGAGACAGGTCCTTCCCACCTATCAAGAACTGGAGCACAGTAAGCATTTTTCAAGGAAAGCTCTGACTATACTTTCGTTAAATTCTGTTTGCATTCCAAAATCATTAGGTGTCTTATTAAATATTTTTCATTACACAGAAAGATTTGGGCAAGTTACAAATACACACATCACACACACATACACACACACACATCCCACACCACCACACCACACACACACACACACACACACACACACACACACACACACACACACACACACACAGGTGCACACAAAACTATGTGGAAGCTAAGTGAGGAGGTAAAGAGTTTTACCCACAGTCCATTTCCCTTCTTTGTTGTGTGTAATTTTGGAAGAAGCTCTAAAAATTGCCCCTACAGCAGAGCTCCTAGGAATTAACTGGTAATGACCATGAAATGGTCGGAAGAGTTGCACTGCAATAAGGTCGATCACTGTGGCTTCACAGAAAAGAGAGCATGTCACCTTCTGGGCAATGAGAGATAAAGCTGAGAACAGTTCTCAGATTAATTTAAGGACATTTCTCTTATGAAGATGAACTTCATGGAAAAATAACACCGTGTCCGAGGTTCCTAGTCAGACACTGCCCGTGAGAGCTGCTGCCAAGAGCCCACAAAGGACTGGACTTGAATGCAAGGCTCACAGAGCCTGGACAGAGAAAACGACAATATTTGTAAAACACAAAACAAGTTGATTAAGAAGGGCTGGGATTCACTATGCTTCTGCAGATCTCACACTGTATTTGTTCAGCCCAGCAAGAGAAACACTGAAATGCTAGAGAGAGGAAAAATGTGTTAAAATAGCAGTCAGTGTGCTATGTGCAGACTCAGGTCAGAGGGACAGACTCATCTACTCATCTCTCCTGGGTTTGCTTTCAAGATCTTTGGATGTCATCAAATTCAGACTTGGGGACAGAGTGAAATGTTCACACTAAGAGCAACAATTCAGGCCAGTTAAGGCAGGGTGATGAAGGGTCTGCTTGGCCGTTAAGGAGACCATCTGAAGAGAGAACAGAAAATGAGATGCAGAGACTGCAATGCTCTGAGCACCTTCTAGAAGCCATCATTGTACTCCGAGATGAACATCTCCAACTGGCTACTTTGGAGGGCCAAGTTTATAATATTATGATATAATTTCCCAGGAAACCGCAGCTCTCAGAAGACAATGCACTTTCCTGTGAACCTTCATCATGTCAGGCAGTATCCATGGGAATGTTTCTGGTTATGAGCTAATCCAGTTACAAACTGATGACAACAGCATTGTCTTGCTTAATCAGCTCATGGAGATTCATCCTCTGTAACTACATCTTCTTGCACACACTCTCCTGGCTGCTTCAGAGGCCATTAGATCACAACAGTGCCAGCCCTTATTAAATCAGTTTTCATGACATCTATCCATGGTGTGCCCCATACCCTGGTCAACACCCCTTGGTTGGAAGACTATGGGACATTACAGCAAATGGTAGGTCAGCCCTTGGCAGAAGTTGGCTTTGTGGCCAACTCATTTATATATTTAGCCAATTGATATTTATTGAACCCTAGTGAGTGCCAGGCACAGGTCTAAGGACTGGCAGTAAAGCAATAAATA
Organism: Phyllotis vaccarum; assembly: GCA_033318265.1. Lineage (NCBI taxonomy): Eukaryota > Metazoa > Chordata > Mammalia > Rodentia > Cricetidae > Phyllotis > Phyllotis vaccarum. The sequence continues at coordinate 97,089,490 of JARWLC010000006.1, forward strand.
AGACAGATAAAGACCTTGCCCTTACTGGGACTCCAACAAATGAGCAATGAACCCAGATGTATTGAGCTAGTTTAATTATAACCACGAAAAGTATTGAAAGTGATCAGATTCTGCAAGGTGGAATTAAAGAGGCAGGAGAAGACCTCCGGAGTACGGCCAGTGTGACTGGTATAAGCCCCTGGCATCTTAGCAAGCGAGATTTTTTTTTTCTCAGTACTCTCATTTTAAAACAATGACATAAATTAAAAGCAACCTGAACAACACAATTAAAAAGCTGATGTGCTGAAAGACACAGTCACATGACCGAGCTGCATGGGAATGTGGCTGGTGCTGGGAGATCAGGATCACCAAGTTCAAAGACAGAGAAGTGTGACAACTGAGGAATGCCCATAGGATTCCACAACAGAAGAGTAGATAGTCCTGATGGAAGGTCAAAAAGTGAAATGTCTGCTTTCCTTTATCACTGCTTGTGCTGGTCAGATAGTCCTCTGTACTGGTAGCCACTGTCAATGAGTCATAGTCAACCTTCACAACACCCAGTGAGGCACAGCCAACCTTCACAATACCCAGTGAGGCACAGTCAACCTTCAGTATACACAGGGAGGCACAGTCAATATTCAAAGCACCCAGTGAGACATAGTCAACATTCACAACACCCAGCGAGACACGGCCAACCTTCACAATACCCAGTGAGGCACAGCCAACCTTCACAATACCCAGTGAGGCACAGCCAACCTTCAGAATACCCAGTGAGGCACAGTCAACCTTCACAATACCCAGGGAGGCACAGTCAACCTTCACAATACCCAGGGAGGCACAGCCAACCTTCACAATACCCAGGGAGGCACAGCCAACCTTCACAATACCCAGTGGGGCACAGCCAACCTTCACAATACCCAGGGAGGCACAGCCAACCTTCACAATACCCAGGGAGGCACAGTCAACCTTCACAATACCTAGGGAGGCACAGCCAACCTTCACAATACCCAGTGAGGCACAGTCAACCTTCACAATACCCAGGGAGGCACAGCCAACCTTCACAATACCCAGGGAGGCACAGCCAACCTTCACAATACCCAGGGAGGCACAGCCAACCTTCACAATACCCAGGGAGGCACAGAAAACCTTCAGTATACCCAGGGAGGCACAGTCAACCTTCACAATACCCAGGGAGGCACAGCCAACCTTCACAATACCCAGGGAGGCACAGCCAACCTTCACAATACCCAGTGAGGCACAGCCAACCTTCACAATACCCAGGGAGGCACAGTCAACCTTCACAATACCCAGGGAGGCACAGCCAACCTTCACAATACCCAGGGAGGCACAGCCAACCTTCAGTATACCCAGGGAGGCACAGTCAATATTCAAAGCACCCAATGAGACATAGTCAACATTCACAACACTCAGCGAGACATGGCCAACCTTCACAATACCCAATGAGGCACAGCCAACCTTCACAATACCCAGTGAGGCACAGCCAACCTTTGCAATGTCCTGAAACTGAATTTCTCAGCCTCTATCTCCAGCATCACTACCTTGTCCCTGGCCACTTAGCACCTTTCATCCGAAATGTTGTAAAATATTGAGCTGATCTCCTTCCTGACCATCCTCATCTGGATCAGTCATGGAAAGAGATACCTTGTACTCAAAGGGGGAGCCTAGGGATGGTCTATAGATGGAAGTCAGAAACATAAATAAGAGAAGCCAGCAGAGAAAATTAAACACCGCAGGCTAGCAACAAGAAGCAACAGGAGCACTGCAGACTGCAGGAGCATAAAGGACCTCTGGTCAGGAATATAAGATAAACCTTTACCTGTGGCTTAATTGCTGCTCAAAGTGGGGACAGTGAAATGAATTTACTAACCCGTCCTTTTGTCTGCCCCATCCACTTTTGGTATGCAACACTTGTCAAGCCCACCAACAAGCCAGAAGAGAGCAAGCTGAAATAAACAGGGATGAGCCCGAGAGGCAGAGAAATATGCGCTTCCACTATAAATGCATCCCACACTCAGGTGTTATCCAGGATAATCTCATGCAATTTCACATCCTTTCTTTTCCTTAAAATAAAATTCAAAAGCTGCAATGCCCAGACTGACTAGGCCTCTAATTCCCAAGTAGCCAGACTGGCTTGGGGGGTGGGCAACATGGTGGCTCCATCTTCACTTTGGACCAAGCCCTTTATCCACAGTAGGCTTTTTTTGTATGTCACAGCCTGGTCTAAAACACTTCCCCAGAAAGGACCTGTGGGACATTAGAATCAGCCATTCACTATTTCCCCTGTAGTTCTTATTCCATTCTCTAATAACGTTCATCTCAGATACAATTACAGCTGTTATGACTTGAATATAAACCATCACCCACAGTTTCGTGTGTGGAAGGCTTGCTCTTCAGCTAGTGACACTATTGTGGAAGGTGGTATGAAAATTTTAGGAGGTGGGGCCTAGGTAAAGAGAGTAGGTTACTGCAGGGCAAGCCTTTGAAAGCTAGCTGGACTTTCCTGGCCATCATGAAATGAAATGGCTGTGTTCTAACATGAGCTTCCTTCCATGATGACTTTCTCTTGACTCTGGCCCTCAGGGATGATGCCACAGACTGTAACCTCCAACACCTCGAACCAAAGTAAATCCTGCCTCCCTTAGGTATATTCTCTTGGACATTGGGCACAGTGATGAAGCATAACCACAGTGACTTTGTTTCTTAGTGGTTGAGAAACCCATCAGAGACCAGAATGAAATGTCCATGTGGAGAACACCCTGTCACCCTTCCCATCACACTGTCCTGGACACATCACACAGTACTGAGTTTATTGAAGGCTTTGGTGCCCTGTGTCTCACTGTGATACTATCTCTTGTTTTAAGTCTGGGGCAGAGGAACTGCTGCTAATGATGCAGAAGGGTTCCTCTAAGGTGAGAGGAGAGAATGGAGACACTCTCCAGATCCTCTGCCCTCGTATATTCACAGAGCCAGCATCCTCCTCCAAGCATCATGTGGAGGTGTCCAAAGGGTCCTCTGTTGTCCCAGTGTTTGGCACTAAGTTCTGATGCAGGAAGGACTGTACATTATGTGATCAGATGGACAGTCCTATCCAACAGCAGTACAGCCTCATTGAGAAACGCTTTTGGCTCAACCCCTCTGTCGGAAATGGTTCTTTCTGCTGTGAACAGTGTCCTCTAGCTTAGGGAGCTTTATAGAATCTTCCCCTTAACTTTGGGGCCGAGGATCAGAGTATGACACATTAATAAAGGTCCTGTGTGAAGGACTGGTTCTGACTCACTGAGGCCTGAGACTCCTCCTAGACACAGACGGTGAAGGTTGGGAGCAGGAACTGACTGGTTTGTTCCATCCATCTCAGCACTACATTAAGATACAGTCAGGAGATTCCCAGCAGATGGAAAGCTGGTGCAGGTGACCATCTCTTGGATTTCCCAGCCCTATAACCATAAGCTGAATAAACTTCTTGGTAAGTTACCTGTTCTGTGGTATCCAGTTATTTGTAACTGGTAAGAAGGTAATTGTTATGGTTAGCATCAGCTGTCAACTTGACAGAAACCTAAGGTCACCTGGGAAGAGAGAACCCCAACTGAAGAACTGCCTTGACCAGACTGCCCTGTGGCCATATCTGTGAGGCATTTTCTTAATTGCTAATTGTTGTAGGAAGGCTCCATCCACTGTGAATGGTGTCGGTCAGAGGTGGGTGTGAGTATGTATGGGCTGTATAAAAAGCTAATTGAGAGAGTCAGGGAGCAAGCCAGCAAGCAGCATTCTGCCATGGTCTCTGCTCCAGTTCCTTCCTTGACTTCCCTTCACAGCAGATTGTAACCTGTAAGATGAAATAAACCTTTTCCTCCCAGGTTTGTCTCTGTCAGTTCTTTGTCACAGCGAAAGAAAGCCAAAGAGGATAGTAACAGAGGACACCTGAGAATGAGTGATCCCCAGAGTGAGCTTCGTGGAGCTATGTTTCTATAGGTGGAGGCAGTAGAGTGTTTTGGAAAAAGGTAAGTGGTTGGGGAAATAATTTTAAGTGCATTTACAGTTTATAGTGTTATTGTTTGAATATAAAATGTCCTCTATAGGTTCATATGTTCATGATCCCTAGCTGGTGGCACCATTTTGGCAGATTGTAGAAAGTTTAAGAGGCAAGTCCTGAATGTAGGAAGTAGGCCACAGGGATTGAGCCTTGGGTTATAATCAGGCCTGCTTCTACCCTATCCACTTATATGTTCATAGTCCAACCACATATTCCTGCCACCATCATCCCCACCATACCTTCCCTGACATAATGTACTGTACCCTTTTAATCCATGAACCAAATTTACTCTTCCTAAGTCATTTCTTGGGTATTTGGTCCCAGCATTAAGAGTTTGGGACTACAGGGGAGACCAAGGTGACAGGTGGAGCCCCACCCACTCCTGACCATTGTTTCATTGGTCAACTCTTTTCTCTACATGTGCAAAGGATTTGCTCAAAACTGCCAAGCCTCTTGCTTGGTCCAGTTTCTATTCCAGCTTTCAAAAAAGGAGAGGAAAAAAGACAGCCATCACCTTAGGAGACATGTTGTTCATCTATGAGAAGAGATGCCTCATATCTCAAGAGCGAATCTATAAAAACACAATGATAACATCAACCATCTTCCTATGTTTCACACAAAAAAATGAATGTGTGTGTTAGTGGGTGGACATATATATGAGTGTGTGTGAATGTGCAAGAGTGCATGTGTATGAGAATGTGTTGTGCTGTGTTGGTGTGTGCATCTGTCTGTATTTGAGTGTGTGAATGTGTATGTATATATGAGTATGTATGAGTGTGAGTGTGCATGATTATATATGTGTTGAAATAGCACACACATTAGTATCTGAAGAATTTTACAGATGGACTTTCAGATTGAACAGAAAACAATGATTTAGGTTGGGAAAGACACTGTCAGGGTTTTCACCAGCCTTTTTCAACTTTCAAAGGAAACTGTGTGACTATTTTTTACAAAAAAGTGTTAATGGCTGGTACTAAAAAAACAATACAAAGCAATAAGAATAAACTAACTTTTTTTATCTTTAAGAGGGGAGAGTAAGGAATCTGTAACATTTATACCTTTCTCTGTACAAAAGGAAAAAAAAAAAAAAAAAAAGATGGGGAAAAGCCTGGCATGGTGATGCATGCCTACAACTCCAGAACTAGCCTGGGCTAGGAGTGAGTCAGAGGCTAGCCATAACTCACTGGAACCTGATTTGAGAATAAATATGTAAACAGATAAATACATAAATAAATGGGAGACCTGTTTAAACACCATCTGTTAATGTACCCTGAATCAGACGCTCTTCACTGAGAAGACCTGGGGTCCCTAATGGTACCTAAACTCTGTCTTGAATCTGGGGTTTTCCTAACCTATTTCCCACACAACAACCTTCAAGATGAGCTGGCCCACACAAAGGCAACCAACAGGAAACACTGGCAGCTGCTAGCACAGCTATGTGCTGGCAACTGGGAAAGATCTCAGATAAAATGTTCTTTTGCTCACAATCATGCTGGAGCAGAGTCCAACATCCAGAGCGTGTATAGCAGGTCATTTGATTTTGGGCTTGTTCATTTATTTGCTTTAGGTGGGGTCTTGCTATGCTGATGGGGCTGGCCTTGAACTTCTAGACTCAAGCAATCCTCCTGTTCTATCCTCTTGAGTAGCTGGGACAACAGGTGTGTGCCACCATCCAGGCTAGATCATCTGTGCCCAAGTAGGAACCGCCAGCTTGTGACTTAAGTAGGCCACTCCTTCCCTGGTGGCCTCCCACATCTGTCCAGAAACCAAGCTCTCTTTGGACTTGGGAGAATCCTTCAGCTTTTTCCTCTTTCTCCTCTTTCTCCAAGCACATATGACCCACCGAAGTTCTATCTTAGATTCCCATGGGTGGGCAGTCCCACTCTGTGAGGATCACATGGAAATCAGAGAGTCCCTGTTATCAAACCACCCTCAGCTTCTAGCTCGCCTCTCCTCTGGTTAGAAAGGAGAAAGGTAATAGAATGAATCTCAATCTCTCTCTCTCACACACACACTCTCTCTCTCTCTTTCTCTCTCTCTCTCTCTCTCTCTCTCTCTCTCTCTCTCTCTCTCACACACACACACACACACACACACACACACACACACACAGAGAGAGAGAGAGAGAGAGAGAGAGAGAGAGAGAGAGAGAGAGAGAGATGTACAAAAGCCAAGCTGGGTCTGGCCTATTACATTCTCACCTGACCCCAATTCCCCCACATCAGAGATGGGTGAGCTTTCTCCTTTGTCCTGTTTAGTGGAAACATGCTCAGGTTCAAAGCTGAACAACTCTTTGCCTCTTTGGTTTATGGTTTCAAGAAGCAATGTGAACTCAGATACCTGAGGCAAAAGCCAGGGAAGAGCCATTTGAACATGAACTTGTATGTACAAAACCCTATGGGGAGTTCAGAGGTACTCCAGAAAGGAAAGGGGGGAGGGGGCAAATTCTGTAGGAGTTCTCTCACAAACGTACTTCTGGAGCCTGAGAAGGGTCCCTGTGAGGAAGCCTCTGCTGGAGGCTGTGGGTATGGAACCAGTTTTCCAACAGCAGGAAGATCCAACTGAAATATGAACATAGTCAAAAGCCTAACACACACATTAACTAAGGCCTACACCGAGCTTATGACGTGCAAATCACATCTGTACTCACACAGACCTCAGAACCATCCTACAGGTAAGTACTATATCCCAAGTTCATAGGCACAGACAAGTTAAATAACCTACACACAGTTAGCTAATGACAGAGCTGACAGTGAAGCCTAGAAAGCTGGTCTCCAGAGTCCATGATTTTAAATCACAGTACCACAGTACCACAGTACCACAGCCCCTTTCTTAAAGAGGGATTGTAGTGAGGGATACTGGGAAGGAAAGTCAATGACTGCTGACTTCCTTATGAGAGCTTCATAGGATTTATTTCACACACACACACACACACACACACACACACACACACACACACACACAGAGAGAGAGAGAGAGAGAGGGAGGGAGGGAGGGAGGGAGGGAGAGGGAGAGGGAGAAAGAGAGAGAGAGAGAGCACACATTCCCATTTTTTAAAAGGTAATATGCCAATGGATGCAGAGTTAGTGAACAAGGCCACTCTGGTTATTCATGAAAAGAGAAAGATCAGGAGAAAGGGGAAGGAGGGGGCATTTCAAGATGCCTGTGGTAGATGTTAGAGCTATTGGCCTGATATTCCAGCTGTGCCCTAGTTCTGTGCACCCAATGAACTGTGCTTCTAGCCTTTGTGATGGAGCAAATTCATAATGTCAGTTTTGGCCCCTGAGCTGTGAATGGCAGTCATACGAGTCACTTCCAGGTCAGAGCATCTCACCACTGCAGGATCCTGTGGCACTCCCTCCCTCTGACCCAGTGACTGACTGCAGACACTTGAGGAGACAGCTGCTACATTTCCTGGTGCTGGAATGCAGAGCTGCAGAGTGGCACCCCCAGATCTGCCCTGGTCATGTAACTATGCAAGAACACGTCTATCATCTTAAATCATTAAGGGTTTGGGTTTCCAAAACAGCCGCAGTTAGGCCTTTTCTACACAACACCAGCTTCCATCGCAAGGAGATTTGAGGGGTACCCAGGGTACACCTGCTCCAAAACTGCTGCAATGTCTGTGGTGAGGTCACCCATTTGTTTGAAAGGCTCTGGAGGGTAAATGACATTATATACAACCCAGTCAGTCACACGGTCACACTACTACAGATAAGGGCTCGGGGGGGGGGGGGGGTCAGTGCTATGGAGGCTGTATCTGGGGACAAAAAGAAGGAAAATTTAGGACTTTGAGGGCCAGGGCTTGCTACAAGCCCCATGTAGCTCTAGAGCTAAAAGTGCCAGGTATGCAGGAAGCTGCCTGATACCGCCATATTTACCTACCCAACCATCTTATTTTAACCACTGTGATAATTGCTACTGATGCTCAACTTGACGTCTCTATGGAGAATCACTATGGAGACAAACCTCTGGGCCTGTCTGTAAGGGAGTTTCTAGATTGAGTTTGATTTAGATGGGAAGGCTCATGCCAAATGTGGATGGTATCATCCCGTGGCCTAGGATCCTGAGCTGAATAATAATAATAATAATAATAATAATATAATAGGACAGAGCTAAGAACCAGAATTATTTAATTGTAAACTCAATTTGACCTCAAGCTCCTGCAGCCAGGCTTTCTACTATGATGGACTCAAACTGTTAGCTAGAAAAAACCTGTTTCTTCTGCAGGTTGCCTTCCTTGGGTATTTTATCACAGCAAGGAAAGAAGTAATTCATACAGCTACCTTGTGCCAGAAAGAGGTAGTTCCATCATCTCATACTGAGACCTCTTCTCTCCCAGGGATGCAATTTTTCTGAGAGATGGTAGAAACAGACTGGATTTCGGAGTCTTTGTCTGTGGCTCTTGCAAGCTCTGCCAGTCAGCATGAATGATCTTAATTTCCCACCATAGCTGAGCTTCAAACTCTTGTCCACCAAATGGGAATAAAAATAGGAACTTTATAAGGTACGAGGATGCTTGAAAGAGTAAGGATGTTCCTGGCACACAGTACGTCCTCAATGAATTGTACCTACCTTTCAGGCAAGCACTCTCTTAGGACTTACCTCAAAAAGAAGATGGGTATGATGTCAGCAATAGTCCAGGTGTGTGTGTGTGGGTGTGGGTGGGTGTAAGCAATAGTCCAGGTGTGTGTGTGTGTGTCAGCAATAGTCCAGGTGTGTGTGTGGGTGTCAGCAATAGTCCAGGTGTGTGTGTGGGTATGTGTGGGTGTCAGCAATAGTCCAGGTGCATGTGGGGAGGTGTTAGCAATAGTCCAGGTGTGTGTGTGGGGGGTGTCAGCAATAGTCCAGGTGTGTGTGTGGGTGTCAGCAATAGTCCAGGTGTGTGTGTGGGTGTGTGTGGGTGTCAGCAATAGTCCAGGTGTGTGGGAAGGGTGTCAGCAATAGTCCAGGTGTGTGGGAAGGGTGTCAGCAATAGTCCAGGTGTGTGGGAAGGGTGTCAGCAATAGTCCAGGTGTGTGTGTGTGTGTGGGTGTCAGTGATAGTCCAGGTGTGTGTGTGTGTGTGGGTGTCAGCAATAGTCCAGGTGTGTGTGTGTGTGTGTGGGTGTGGGTGGGTGTCAGCAATAGTCCAGGTGTGTGTGTGTGTGTGGGTGTGGGTGGGTGTCAGCAATAGTCCAGGTGTGTGTGTGGGTATGTGTGGGTGTCAGCAATAGTCCAGGTGCATGTGAGGAGGTGTTAGCAATAGTCCAGGTGTGTGTGTGGGGGTGTCAGCAATAGTCCAGGTGTGTGTGTGGGTGTCAGCAATAGTCCAGGTGTGTGTGTGGGTGTCAGCAATAGTCCAGGTGTGTGTGTGGGTATGTGTGGGTGTCAGCAATAGTCCAGGTGCATGTGAGGAGGTGTTAGCAATAGTCCAGGTGTGTGTGTGGGGGTGTCAGCAATAGTCCAGGTGTGTGTGTGGGTGTCAGCAATAGTCCAGGTGTGTGTGTGGGTGTTAGCAATAGTCCAGGTGTGTGTGTGGGGGTGTCAGCAATAGTCCAGGTGTGTGTGTGGGTGTCAGCAATAGTCCAGGTGTGTGTGTGGGTGTGTGTGGGTGTCAGCAATAGTCCAGGTGTGTGGGAAGGGTGTCAGCAATAGTCCAGGTGTGTGTGTGTGTGTGTGGGTGTGGGTGGGTGTCAGCAATAGTCCAGGTGTGTGTGTGTGTGTGGGTGTGGGTGGGTGTCAGCAATAGTCCAGGTGCATGTGGGGAGGTGTTAGCAATAGTCCAGGTGTGTGGGAGTGTCAGCAATAGTCCAGGTGTTGGGGGGGGGGTGTCAGCAATAGTCCAGATATGTGTGTGTGTGGGTGTCAGTAATAGTCCAGGTGTGTGTGGGGGGTGTCAGCAATAGTCCAGATATGTGTGGGAGTGTCAGCAATAGTCCAGGTGTGTGTGTGGGTGTCAGCAATAGTCCAGGTGTGTGTGTGGGTGTCAGCAATAGTCCAGGTGTGTGTGTGGGTGTCAGCAATAGTCCAGGTGTGTGGGGGGGTGTCAGTGATAGTCCAGGTGTGTGTGTGGAGGTTAGCAATAGTCTATGACCTGCAGTAGAAGAGAAAGCCCTTCCCCGTGTTTTCTTAAATCAGATCATAGTCCTTGGGGGCCACAGGGACAAGAACAGGGAATTGCTAGCGCTCTGTTCCTTGGAGGTACATTATTGTCTGCAGGTTTCATATAATGCCATATAGCTTACAACTCTGGGAAACAGCCTCTTTCCATTGAGACAGGCACGACTGTAGTAATATGTTTCTGGCCTGGCCTTTCCGGGCTAGCCTCTAGATTCAAACTCACTCACAACTCCACTGCCACTTAGCCCCAAATAATTACACAAAAGCTTACATTAATTTCATGCTGATTGGCCTATGGTCCAGACATATAACTTGCTAACTCTTAACTCTTAAACTAACCCATGATTTGCCAAGTGGCTTAGAATCTTTTCTCAAAGCAGCATTTTGCCTTCTTTCCTCTGCATCTGCTGATGTCTCTCTCTCTCTGCTCTTCCTGCTCCCAGAGTTTTTCTCAGTCTGGTAGCCCCACACACACTTCCTGTCTGCCTCTGGCCAATCAGTGTTTTATCAAATATTTACAATGTGCTAGAACATAATCCCACAGCACCAACTACTATCTTCAGCCATGCCACTCCTCAGCGCTAACTCCTGCAAGGAGCAGCTGAGCGGAGGACAGATGCTGCCTGCTGGGTCTATTCAGTCACAGAGAGAAAGCATCAAATGGTATTTCAAGAATGTGCTACCATCTTTGATAACCCAGGGCCAGATACATGTGAGCGGACACTGGGATTTACAGTTCCTACATGAGCTGGCTGAGAAAGACTGGTATAGATGGACCGATGCCTTAGAATCCCGCTAGCAAAGCTTCCAGAGCGGCCATTTTCCCTTCTTATGCTTCCTTGAGGACTCTTTCTCTGTGATATCCTTCAAATTCTGTAATTCAGAAATCTTTAGATTTCTCCTAACAACCACAATTTTTTTTCAACTTTTCTGTCAATGTTCTATCTCAGATTTTTAGATGTGATGTTTTCTTCTCTGATTCCTGAAGGACCATATGGCAGATAGTTCTCAATCTTTCTGGAGTTGTTCATAGTAACCCAAACAATGCAAGCAAACAAGATGTCAAACAGCTGAACATGGTATGATAGATGCACAGGACAGATATTGTTCAACTGTAAAAAAAAGTAAGGAAGAATTTGTTTATACGCCAAAATAAGTGGACATGAAAATATTGCTTAGGATGGGAGAAATGAGGCAGGAGAGACCATGTTAGTGTATGACTCCATGTACATGAGATGTCTAGAATAGGCAAGTTTAGAAAAATATAAAATGGACTTATACTACCTGGGGCCGAAGAGGACAGCACAGGGAGTGTCACAGTGGGTATGGGGTCTCTTTTGGAAATTATGAAAATGGCCTAATGATTGTATGACTCCAAATATACCAACAGCCACCTTTAACACAAACCATTAGTGTATAGATTATAGCACAACAATGAAGTATGCATCTTTAAAAAAAAAAAAAAGGCAGTATGAGAAGTTTGTGATCTCCCTCAAAATAAATGGAAACATTGTTTACAAATCTTGAGTAGGGGTGTACCTTCCGAAGTTGTCAGATTCAATCAGGGGAAGCAGGCTGGTGTAAAGCCATAGGCAGGGGGAATGGGCCTTTGACCACTTGGACAATCAACTTGGTTATCAACCACTTTGAGGCCTCAATGAATTTAGCTCTATCTAAAATTTCCCTATTTTTTTTTTTGTAAGTTATTCCATTTTTCACCTCCTTAGAAGCACATGGGACCTCTGCCATGTATTGCTCAATCAACAAACATCTGAACGCCTACTATGCACTAGCCACAGTCCTAAGCCAGGAATGTGGCAGGAACGGACCTCAAGGAATGGGTTCACATTCTTTCAAAGGGCTGGTGTCCTCAAAGAACATGTGCTATGGCACAGTGTGAACTGGGCTGTCCCAAGAGCATGACACGTGAGGCCCAAGTTGCCATGGGACCCAGCGCCACCAGCACATTGAATCCACACAGGTAGAGGAGAATGTACACTGGTGGCTGTGGATGAGGCCAGGACAGAAGGAATTCTCAGGCTACCTGCCAAGCCATTGGGAGCGCCTCTTTCCACCTCTCAACATGCCCAAGTTAGGCTTCTAAAAAGAGATAGAGGAACATAGGCCAATGTGCCCACAGGGAAAGAATATCTTTGTGCATTCCACCTTAACAAGAGCCTCATGGGAGCACATGGGAGACGGCGCCTGAGAGAATTCTGTTTCTTCCTTCTCTCACTAAAAGCTTCCGATTAACTATCCAGATGCTAAGGTTCATACCAGCGCCTCCAAACTGAAGGCTCTGAGGAGCCTCTCTCATTTCCTTTCATTCCCCATTCATGGTTTCTGGAGGAATGCCTTGCTAATGGGGAGGCTATTGACTTCGTGGAGCTGGGTACTTTCATGGCACTCACTATGACTTTCTGTTCCCCCAAAAGTTTGGTTCTTAGGATATGATTCCCAGAATGGTTGTTATAAAAAATACAGTGAGTTGGGGCCTCAAATACTATAGTTTTAATGTTGATGCGCGTGCGTGTGTGTGTGTGTGTGTGTGTGTGTGTGTGTGTGTGTGTGTGTGTGTGTGTGTGTTTTCAGGCTTATCTTATGTACTCCTCATCACTGTTACAAAACACCTGAGGAGAATAGATGTCAAGGAAAAGCCTTATGCTCCATGTTCTCTTGTTTCTGCTGTTCCTGGTGGTAGAATAACATGGTGGGGACCATGTCATGAGGCAAAGCTGCTCGCCTCCACACTGGCCAGGAAACAGATGAGACAACAGACGCCCTTCACAGTCCTCATCTCATGAATAGTTGTCTTCAAACTAGGTCCCTCCATTCTCCCAAAACTATGCACTGACCCATAAATTAAACCATTGATGAAGTTAGATCCTGGAAACCAAGCCTTTAACCCATGAATCTTTAAAGGACATTTTTTAAGAAAAAGACTTAATTATCTTTACTTTATGAGTATTTTACCTTAATATCTAGATGTATACCATGTATGCTCTGTGTCTTCAGAGGCCAGAAGAGGACACCCTTAGGAGGCTGTTGTGTGGGTGCTGGGAACCAAGCCTCAGTTCTTCTCAAGGAGTAGCAAGTGTTCTTCACCACTGAACCATCTCTCTAGGCCCAAGGGGGACATTTTTAGATTTAAACTAAGATAGTATAAACTGAAGTCAATATAATCTGACACTGAACAGCACAGTGGGAAAAATGAATATGATTATATGTTTCTAAATTTTTTATTGTTCATTGGTTCAATAAGAAAACAAAAATGTTATTTATTTAGATAATTAGTTTTAGTAGGTTGGGAGGTGAATTAAATGCCTAAGAATTCTTGGCTCTTGCCATTGTGAGATAAAAATCTAATTGCTCTCTCTTGGAGTCTTGGCTGGCCTTGATAACTTGCATGACCTGGGAAATGTGGCAAAAGCAGTTCTGTGACCTCCAGCTTCCTGGTTTCTGGTGCTGGGAGCTGGAGGCCAGAGATGCTGGCTACAGGGAGGCTCAGGCATGGGTGGTGCCTCCAGGTGCTCATTCATGTCATCTGAGGAATGGGACTTAGGAGTGAGGGAGCCATGCGTGAGGAGGCCGGTGGTGATAACATTGGTGGAAATCATACAGAATAACCATGGGAACTGAAGCACAGGGAGAGCAGGATTAGGACCATTCAGGATGGTTTTCTAGTGAGAACAGAGGGCCAATAGATGGCTCGGCACATAAAGGAGCTTACCACCTGAGTCCAATCCCTGAGGCTCACAGGGTGGAAGGTAAGAACCAACTCCTGCGATGCCCTTCACATATGTGTTGTGGTACACTCATGCTCTCTCTCTCTCTCTCTCTCTCTCTCTCTCTCTCTCTCTCTCTCTCTCTCTCTCTCACACACACACACACACACACACACACACACACACACACTTAAAACTGGAAAACAATAGTTAATTAATTAAAAATAGATATAACCCTAAGCTTTACGATGTGTTAAATGATGGCAATTTAAATGAGTGGGAAATGAACTGTGATCACTTTCCACAAACCTTTCTTACAATGAAAGGAAAAATAAGTTTTATTTGGACAAATGCTGGTTTCACTGATATTCACTAAAATCTACCTCAAATACAAATTAAAGACTAGGCACACCCACTAAATAAATCAGCAATATTTATTGGCCACCACTATAGACAAAACTAAGAAATGGAGCAGCCAATCAAAATAATTCAGCAATTCTTAGTCTGAATAAACTATGAAAATGTTAGCTACAGTGATTTTCAACCCTATTTACAGAATAGGGTAAAGAGAAGTTTTACAAAAATCATAGATCAAGGGAAATTCTCCCACCTATACAGCTTACAACAGAGCGATGAAATGTCCATGCGAGACGGTTAATACTGATGGCTAGATTGGCAGGATCTAGACCAGTCATGACCCCCTCCAGGGGATCCCATATTGGACATCTTGTACATCAGATATTTACATTACAATATATAACAATAGCAAAGCTGGTTATAAGTAGCACCAAAATCATTTTATGGAAAAAATAATCATTTTAATGTGGGGGTGTTCACAACATGAAGAACTGTATTAAAGGGTCGCAGCATTAGCAAGGTTGAGAAGCTCTGCTATGGAGGGTCACAGTCAAGCAGAATTAGTCAGATCCATCCCAGCAACTCAGCACACACCACCCTACAGTGGGTCCCTAAAATCCAGTCCACAGGTGGCGACTGTGGGTCCCCCTGGCCTGTGACTCCATAGACACCTCAAACTCAGTCTCTGTTCTTCTCTATTCCTGTGTGAGGATTAAAAGCAGAAAGGGGGAGTTCCAAATAGCAGTCTTTGTTTCTGAGGAGAAAACAGCAAAGATGAGCTGAATCCTACAGAAAGACTCTCAAGAGATCTTTAGAACCCAGAGCATGAAACTCCTTCTCTAAACAACCAACCAACCAACAAAAAACCCTGCACCTTGTAAGGAATATCAGAAAACCCAGGCATTGTGCTATGATTTCCTCCTGCTGTGGTCAAAGACAGTTCCACAACAGCTCCGAGATAAAGGGATTTTCTGGCTAGATCACACAGGCTATGTGTTCAAGAAAATTCTGCTGCTGAAATTCTCACAGGATCTGCCCTAGAATCAGGCAAGAGTGGTCATCTATCTTGTGGAGACCACCAGTGTATCCAATCGAAAACACATTTGGAAAGAACACTTGGGCATGCCCGCCTGCTCTGAGAGCCAGGAGCCAGGGAGACCAGGCAGAGTTGATGGAGGCAGATTCAGAATAAATCTGAGGAAGCGCTAACATTTTACAGCAGTGGAAAATTCCTGATACTTATCACAGAGGGCATTGAGGAGGCTGGAGCTATAAATATGCTCTGAGATGCTTTGAAGACAGGGATTAGCAATGAGTTGTGCCAAGGGAAATGAATCTGTCAGATGGCCCCACAAGGCTCTCTGGTTCCTACTGTCACATGGTGGGCCAGACCTGATCCAACAGGGCTTCTGTTACTCTAAAGCATGAATGGTCCTAAATTCATGGCAGACTCAACACTTCAAGCCTCATAGGTGACTTCTAAAACTATAGATGCTTACTTCTGGAGGCCTAGATCACAGCACTGTGGCTAGTTGTTGCAAAAATTCAATTTAGTATATAATAAAACCCAGAGCCAGATATTTGAGAAGAGCTGAAATATCAAAGTCAGGGTACAAACCACAGCCAATTCTTACCCAGCCAACTCCTCAGGCCGAGCGGGGTAGGTCCTGTCTCCTCTAGTCCTTGACTGCCTGGGCATGCATGCAAAAGGTAGAACTTCTCCCTTATCTTACCTTAAATTTCTTTCCCCACCTAGCTATTTTAATTCCTGGATCAACTTTCCTAGAGATAGGATTAAAGATGGGTGTTAACACTGCCTGGCTATCAGGCCTTGAACTCAGAGATCCAGATGATCTCTACCTCATGAGTGCTGGGATTAAAAGCGTGGGTCACCACTCACTGACCTTCATGGCTTAGCTCTGTGGGTGGCTCTGTCCTCTGATATTCCAGACTATTTTTATTAAGTACACACTATATCACCACAGCTAGTAATGCCTGAAGATGCAATCCCAGGTGTCTCCTGCAGGCTAGAACCAGGTGATTCTCAGTGACAGGTCACACATCTGCTTTTCTACTCACATCAACATATCTCAAATCTTCACCTCTGCGTCCACATAGACAAATTTCTAAACTTCAACAGATATTCTCATATTGTTCATTTTCTACTCAGAAAGAGGATATTATCTTAAGTGTATAGGTGGGGACGTTATTAGGCCCTAGCTCAAAATTCAGCTGCTATTAAAAATAGCTAGGAGCTGGGAATCAGGACCCAGAAGCATGCTCCTATCCCCCTCTGTGTGTACATGTGTCTATCTGGAGGCCAGAGGTCAATGTTGGGTGTCTCCCTCAATTGCTCTTCATCTTATTTATAGAAACAGGACCTCTCACTGAACCTTGAGCTTGCCAGTTCGGCTAGACCAGCTTGTCTTCAAGTCCCAGGGATCTTCCTTCCTTTCTATCTCTGTCTCCCCAGTGCTGGGATTGCAGACCCATGGAGCTATACCGGGTGAGCCCTGGGCCCCATGCTTGCATGGTAGCCACTGGGGGAGCCATCTGCCCCAGAACACATTAAGGAACACAAAGTTCCAAAGCCCATAGCATCTGCCCTGCTTCCTTCGTCTCGCTCCAGTTATAACCTGATGTCTCCTTTAGAGCTGTTTTTAGTATCAATCATTATTCACAATAGGGAGCAGAAATTTACATCAAGTGTATTCAAGACTTTGCCCACAAATAGCTTATACTTATTTGCCTGGCTCCTGGCTAGAAAGCAGGATTTGGACCCCAGCATAATGATTCCAGGAGAAAGCGTTTGAAGCCATACCACCTGGGAATTTCCCATGCCCCAAGAATGCTTTCGCCACTTTTCATTCCAAAACCAAGAGCACACAGTGATGATATGAGAATCCCTAACACGGAGTGTGTGGGTGCCTTAGCTGGCTATTCTCTGCCTCTTGCTGAACCCATCTGTGTGTCTGTCTGTCAGGAAAGGCGTTCTCTAGACCGTGAGGACATGGATCTGTCTCTAACCAGAACCAACGGCAAGTGGAATGATTCCAAAGGCTCCCGTGGTTACAGATCTGTACTGACTAGATAGAAAACACGATGGCAAGAAGGTCCATGACTAGCGCTCCTCGCCAAGACAGACACCTCCACCAGACCCCTCAGAACTTCTGTTTTTCTAGTGCATTCACTTTGTGAGTATGCTAGGATTAAAGGCTACTCCCTGACCTTCATGGCTTGGCTCTGCCCTCTGATAGTTTAGGCTATTTTATTGAATATACAATATATCACCACATACCACTGCACTATGCCCAACTCAGATGCACAGTCAGGAACTGGTACTTTCTATTAGAAGGATAAACATTCTAGGTGTTTTAGGAAGCTTTTCCACAGAATGGGTTCTGCCCGGAGTGGAATACTGGGTTAGATGAGTCTAAATGGCCCCTTCCCTCCTTGGAGAGCTTATTCCTTTATTCTGAAAGTAGCAATCTACTTCAAGCCTCTTACTGCTAGAATTCAAGTTTTTTTAAACATCAAGCATTAGCAGCATTCTTTGAGAAATAGACACAAAATATTGAGTGACTTTAAAAGATTTAGTCAGTTTTCTAAATTCTTCGACAGTGTCATATGTGTATAGTGACAGTGCCATATGTGTATGATGGCGTCATATGTGTATGATGGTGTCATATGTGTATAGTGACAGTGTCATATGTATATGACAGTGTCATATGTGTATGACAGTGTCATATGTGTATGATAGTGTCATATGTGTATGACAGTGTCATATGTGTATGATGACAGTGTCACATGTGGATAATGACAGTCATATGTGTATAATGGATTAGTCCTTTTCATCTCCTATGACACTCTTATATTCTTCTTTCCTGAAATGGCTAATCTCTTCTTCCCAAGTCCCTCCCCCCAACTCCTGTGTGTCTGTGTGTCTGTGTGTCTGTGTGTGACCCGGAATTTAACCAGAGTTGCTTGCATGGGCAATTTTTCAATGGCTACATCACTATAGAAAGTAACACTCCTTCTCCCAGTCATCATTAGCTGTCAAGAGTCCCTCGAGGAGGGCAGGGCCTCGTGTATTCTCCCTGCTCCATGATGAAAGGCTGATGGGCCTAATACTGTGCAGTTCTCACGTGGATAATCACAGCTACAATGAGCTGGTAAGCACAATGGTTGTGTCATATGCAGAAGAGTAATTTTTAAACACACATCCTTTTCCTATGGCTGGTCCACTTTTTTCTGCTCCTCCTCATACAGTGTTTGTAGAGCCTTATAGGGAACATAGGGTGGAACACACCACAGCTTTGTGTGGATGGATCAATTCAAATGAATGAAGCCCACAAATCACCCCCAGCTACCTTTACAACTCCAGGTACACACAGGCCACCACAACCCTCTGTCAGGCTCCCCAGACTTTCTCAATCTGGGAACTCCGATCCTGAGACCCTCTCTAGTTGCCTTTGATGCAAACTGCTAAAATCCCAAATATTCTCATCCTGGCTTGTGATTAGTGGTTATGAGTGGGGGGCACCTGGGCACAGTCCAAGCTGCCCACATTCTGCATCACAGATTAGAAGGTAACTTTCTCTACATGACTCACATAGGCCCTTCCACAAGGTCACAGTTACCCTCACCAGCACAGAAACTGAGATCACATTCTTCCTATATTATCAGAGAACTTTTTAGGCTGGCAGGGAAGGGACTAGAAGAGAGATCAAAAAGAAACTACATCTTTGTCAAGTGAAGTTTGGTGCCACCATTTAACAGCCATGTGACTTCTGATGTATAAATGAGTGAACAAAAGACAAAGGACACCGTTTCTGTGTTCCAATGAATGTCAACCATTTGCTTCTTGGGAAAAACCTCTTATTCAGCATTATCTCTGAAGTTCACTCATGAGTTAACAGTGATAGTTAGAATGTTCCTGACCCTCTCAGGCATAGGAACACTAAACATTAAGCACATCCCTTATGGTAGCAGCTGTATTAGTAAAAATATCTTCTGAGAGAACAAACCATTGGAAAAAAGCTATTGTGTTGACCCTGAACCCACTTGCAATGATCCACACTTGTAATCTCAGCGTTCAGGAGGATGGGGCAGGAGAATCACCATCATTTAGAGGCCAACATGAACCACATAGCTACAGTCTGTCTCAAAATAGGGAGAGGGTGATCTGTCGTGTGTGCAGAAAGGCATCTCTGCCTAGTCACAAGGCAACATGAGGACTCACAGGCACTTAGAAGCCTGTCCTGACACACAAGAGCAACAGCATGCAGAGGTAACAGCGTGTCCTTTACTGACTAAGCTAGAGACTTGTCTCTTTGCAATGGCCTTACATGCTTTTCTGTTCAGGGTGAAGGCCCTTAGTTTAGGAAGCCAGGGAGTCTGTCCCCTTCTGTGAATTCTTAAACACTTTACTATAGAGTCCCATAGGAGTGTTCATTCAAGAAAAGTATGAACATTTTTGAGGAGAAACAAAACCCAAATAATGTATTATTAACTCTTTTTATAATGTTCTTGTCATTGTATCAAACAAATCAAAGATATCAATATGATTCCACCATTTAACTGAGTCTAACCATCAGCGAGCATTAAATCTACTCAATGCTAACAAATCATAGCACTCTCTGTTCCTGGGGACTATTAGAGTCTAATTAAAAGCCACAAGATCAATGCTAAGCTGAATGAAAAAAAAAATCTTATCATGGGAAATATTTCCTATGAAGAAGGAAAAAGACGTAGAATTACCCTGAATAACCACCCTCCTGCTGACCCTCAACTCTCCTCTAGGCTTGGAAACAAATTAATGTCAGCTACCAGATTCTTACATTCACTGATTCAGAAAGAGAAAAACGTCAGGCCCAATGTATGGGATGGGGTGAGGTGAGGGGTCGGCAGGGGCATGAAGCTGAGTCATGGGGGTTTGATTTGTCTGCTTTGCCACTGAGATAGAAAGAAGCCCAGCAAGACTGAAATACACGGAAGAGTAAGATATGTGCTAAACACTTAGTGTTCTAAGACACACTCAGCATAGTCCAGCTTCTTCCCTGTACTAAGTAGCTTTATCTTTTCTGCCTGAGAGCTACAGGGCTGAGTAACCCAGGAGGACTAAACTGTTAGCGAGTCCTGCCTTTCTGTACTCGGTTTGTTTCACTTGAATCCTCTTCCTCTTATCTCGAGAAAGCAAATGTTTGCAGAATTACAGTAGACACAGCTGTCCAATTAAACAAGACCCTGGTAACTAAAAAGAGACTGTCCTGATGACTATGGCTACATCTGCATCTACTACAGTAGAAATTTCCCTTCGCAGCTACAGAGCCCAGAGACCACCCTCAGATGGTTAACACAGATGAAGTCAATGCTTGCTTAAACTCTAAAAGCCTTAGGAAACTGCAGGAACTGCAGGATGGTGCTGCATTTCCATTGCCCGCTAGTGAGACATTAACAAGGCTGATTTCTTCAGATCTCGCTTGGTGTCTCAAGAGCCAGATTTCCATAATACCTTAGATCTGACACTTCAGCAGAGAACTGAGATGCAATGGTCAGGGGTGGGCATTCCCTCTGCATTGCATTTGTAGGGCAGGCAGGTGGAATCAGAAGAGACTCCCAGGGATTAACTAAAGCCAAGAACACCGAATCAAGGCACATCAATCCTGAAGCGGAATCCTGAAATGATCTCAATGCCAAGAGCAATAACTTCTGAGGTCAACACTGCCTACCAGCAGTTGACAGTAAAGTCAACTTATAATTTCCGATGTATAAAATATGCAATGATAAAGCATTTGAATGACAGTAAAATTCTGTGGGATGATGTAAAATTGTTACTCAGCATCCTTATATTCTTGCTTACAAATAAAAAAATGAAGAAAGAACAACCTAGTCTTTAGCATTTATTTTACTTTTATGTGTCATATGTGAGTACCTGCCTGTATGTATGTGCATCGTGTGTGTGAAGTACACATGGAGGCCAGAAGAGGGCATCTGATCCACTGGAAGTGGAGTTACAGAGGGTTGTATATGAGTTGGCATGTGGGTGATGAGAACAGAACCTGGTCTTCTGTAGGAACAGAAAGTAATCTTAACTGCTGAGACATTTCTTCGCCTATATCCATCTCCTCTAGAGAATCATAGTCCTCTAGAATGCTTAGTACAGATTCCACTTGGATGTTCCACTTTTAGGAAAATCCCATTCCCAGGAGACATTAGCTAATCTTGCATAAACAGACCTTACTCTACCACTGCAGATCTCCAGCACGGCTCTGGGTTCCATCTGTTTATTGTGGCCAAACATATGAGTATCAGTCAACCCAAGCTCACAGGTCCAACAAGCACCTAGCCACTGAGTCCTCATTTGTAGCCAGCTCGGGTGCCAACCACGTGTGCATCATGAATTACTCGTAATATCTGGACCTAACAGTGATTTAGGGCAGAGGAGACACGAACTATTCAGCCAATCAAATTCTCCAAACAATTCTTAAGCCTTAGCAAATTTCCAAGAGGAAAGTGATTAACAGAGTAGCTGTATCCATCAACTCCTTTCTCTGCTCACACTTGAGCTGCGAAGGAGTATAAATCACATGGGGAGGGATGAGAACACTGCTTCTGTTCTACTCTTGACAGATCACAACGTTCTGCCAGGTAAATTGTGCTACTCAGTGCAACTCACTGCTCTGTGAACAGTGAACTTCCTTCTGGTTTTACAGAACCCATGACCCTCTGCAGCAGGTGACTAATCACAGTTAAGAGCCTTCCGGGGAGGGAGAGGACTGGCCTAAAAGCCAGGCCTACAATCTCTTCCCACTGATTTTCAACTCAGCATGGGCAAGGAGAGAGCCAGCTGGACCACAACCATGTGATTGGCACCTGCATCCTGAAGGCAAATCAACCAGATCAAGCGAGCAAAGGCTAAGAGGGTGCATCACTAGGACCATTTTCCCTCATGTTCTAACATCCTTGTTTGGATCTAGGATAACATACACCCATGGATTCCTGGGGCATGGTGCTCAGGAGAAGCCATCACTGACAATAGAATGCTTAAAAGAAAGGAAGGAAGAAAAGGAAGGAAGGAAGGAAGGAAGGAAGGAAGGAAGGAAGGAAGGAAGGAAGGAAGGAAGGAAGGAAGGAAGGAAGGAAGGAGGAAAAAAACCAAAGGATGGGTTCTCCTAACACCAACAGCAACCTGCACACACAATTTTGCTCCAATGAAACCAAAGCTTTTGCCGAAAATCACAATGCCTATTCCTTTCTCTCCCTTCCCTGAAGCCTGTGGTTAATTCTTGGCATTCCCCAGCAGGCAGATAAACGGGGTGGGGCTGGTGCACGGCAGCTGAGTCAAAGGATGTCATTTAACACTAGGAATAGGAGGGTGCTGCTCAGAGGCACAAAGGGCCACCATGTTTCTGTCCCTAATTTCCTCTCAGAGACTAAGGCTTCATTTGAGGGGAAATGCCATGTTGCACAGTCATTTTCTTTTTTATAAGAGCCACTTGTGTTCCTGGTTGGTTGTAAGAAAAAGCCCCATTCTCCTTCCCTCAAGAAGAAAATGGCAATGGTCCAGAGATGGCTAGGGGACTCACAGGAGGAGCTGTAGTTTGGATGCTGCAAGGATTGAGGGTCATAAACACCTGCAGCAGGTTACACGTACACTAAAAGCTTGGAGACCAGAAATCACCACCAATCAAGTACAAAGCTCAGCAACACCATACCAAAGAAGATGCCCTTGAAAAATTCACTCTACAAAAAGCCATTAAATGCAGGTACAATTTACCAAGATAATCTGGGTGTAGAAAGGAGAGATGACAGGGTGTGATAGCCCAGCATCCAACATCTCCCTCTGGTTTTCTTGGGAACCTGTAGGCATGTGTACCCATCCCCACCCAGAGACATAACATGTGTCAAGTGAACAGTTGTATTAGTCAGCACACATTCCTGATGTTCACTTTCCCATAAATAAGCAAATACATTGGTGTATGAAGCATTTTGAGTCCCTTGTCAGCAGATACTGGTTTCTCCTTTGCTTCTTTGACCAAAAAGACTACTATTTATTGCCAGATTCATCACTCCAGACAGTCTCAGCCATTAGAATATTCCACAGATGCCCTGAGACAACTATGTAAAGACTACAGCTGGTTGCTCTGGCTCTTAAAGACATGGCCCCAGCTAGAGTTGCTTCAAACAGTGATGACTAGACTTTGACTAGTCTAGCCAATTAGTGGCTTCCAAGTTCAATGAAACAGTCCATCTCAGAAAATACAGTGGAGCTAAGGTCAACCTCTAGTTTCCACATGCACATGTATCCACACTCATATGTACATGCATGAAACACACACACACACACACACACACACGTGTGCACACACACACATACACACACAAGCACACACACATACATACACACACAAGCACCCACACGCATGCACACACACATTCACACATACACACACAAGCACCCACACGCACGCGCACATACACACATTCACACATACACACATGCACATAAGCGCGCGCGCACACGCACACACAAGCATACACATGCGTGCGCGCGCGTGCACACACACACACACATACATACACACACACAAGCACCCACACGCACACACGCACACACACATGCACGCGCACACACACATGCACGCGCGCGCACACACACACATACACACACAAGCACCCACACGCACGCGCACGCACGCGCACACACACGCGCACACACGCGCACACACATTCACACATACACACATGCACACAAGCGCACACACGCACACACGCACACTGTGTGGGGGGAATGACACCCACAACATGGAGTGAAAGGAGCCTGAGAACTCAAGCCCTCTCGTGTCGACAGCAGTGGGTAGCTTCTGATGAGGAAGAAGAGGAAGAGCCACCAGTTTACAGAAATTGAAAGATGGAAGACAAGGTGACTGTCAGTCAGACCGCCAAGTTTTCTGCATACTGGTGACCTGTCATTCAGGCTTCATAACACTTAAAAAGAAGTGAGGGGGAACAGACAGGGCATCTTTTGACTCTAAAGAGAACACATGAAAAGAAGGGATCCCTTTGGGATCTCTGTCTGATGAACCTGCAGGTACCATGATCAATAGCACCCACTGTGCTCTGAATAGGTGCAGCTTTGAACTGGAACTCTCAGAGCAGGAGATTTCTGTCATGCCCAAAATGAAACAGCAGCAGCGGGAGGGCAAGGGAGAAAACAGAAGTGGTGAGTGATGCTTCCCCTCTGCAGGGTCATCACAGGATCGTTGTTAGAAGGAACATTCCCCGTACTCTGTGATCTTAGGAGAGCCTTGCCAAGCATCTTTGCTTTCAAATTAGGTCATAAAATCTAAGTCCAAATTTCCTTGACAACAAAGAAAATTAAGGTATCACAAGTCCTACCAAACTGCAGACCAAAGTTACAGGGTTGTACAAAACGTGTAGCTATATTTAAACATCAGCCACCTCTGTGGCTGTCTATACAAGACCCACACAGGATCAAGCCAGTTAAACCTCCAGGATGGACTAGGTAGGAACAGTGAGATCTCACCCCCAGCTGATGGCTTCAAGGGAGAAAGAGTCAGTTTTCCTTTGGGAATGTAGAATAGGTTATGAGGACATGGTGGGGCAGGGGGAGGAAGAGGGAGAGAATTTTACCTCACAGACATGATTGCCAGAGGATGAAAAAGTTTGAACGCAGGTGATAAATTCCAGCTGGTACAGGAGTGATCTTGTGTTTCCCAAGGGATGATTCCTGGCACCAGTGGTTTTAATGGCACATGGACACACTCAGGTCCTCTCAGGTGAATCTATTTACAGAAAAATCCTAAATGCATTAAGGAATCAGAAGTGTAGCTTTGGAATACTGGTATAACTTTAGCCAAAGAGTATGACTCTTCTCAAGGTCAAGTTTGGGTGGAAGAAAGAGCTATTGGTCCTCATCATTTTGGTCTCAGAATTCAATGACAAGTTATCAATGCTACACAAAACAGATCCAGTCCTAACAGGGCTAATCCCACTTCCTGTTTATTTATCAGAGAACACAGGCACCTGCACAAACACTGCCTGCATCATCAGGCAGCCTCCATGCTCATACGCTCACTTCTCATGGCCTCAGCTGGCCCTTTCTAATCCATTGATCTCATTTCTTTCTTTCCCTCAAAAACACGTTATTTTCAACAATTAGAATTCAAGTACAAGCCTTTCAGAAAGCCCAAGAATGAAGATGTTTGTTTCTTATTTCTGCATGATCTCTTCTATTGCCCTAAAGAAATTAATTTAAATGACCTAAGCCAAATGTTCTTAGAAAATTCTTTTTACATTCATACATTCATTTATTGGCAAATTATGCTTACTTAGTAAACACTAATTACATCAACATTCATTCAACAGAGGGCCTACTGTGTACCTCATGTTAGGAACTGGGGCTAGCAGCCCACAGTCAAGGTCATGGGATGACTCTGCTTTCAATGTCAACAATAAGGTACAGAGTCCATCTTCCTTTGTCTGGGAGAACATCCCACAACCTGTAAAATGTAAAGGTCACTATTCTTCTATTTATCATTTCATATATCTCAAAAAAAGTTAGTATTTCTGACATTGATTTGTGCTAAATTTATCAAAGGGGGATGCACCAAGGATCCGCATCCATCAAAAGCACTTCAAAGATGGGCTGGTTTCTTAGGAGTCAAAAGCACAGTATTCACACCATAGCCCATTGTCTCAAAATCTCGCCTAAATCAGAGATGAGGTCAGATCCTGTCTACAAAGGGCATGGCAGCATCTATATCATAGGCAGACACAGTACCAGATTTTTCACGTCAGATTCTCCCACATAGGGAAAAAATTGAAAACAAACAAATAAAACAACAAAAAAATCCTATTGAAATGTTTTAATATGAATAAGTAAGGGATAGTATAAAATTAAAATTAAGGGGAAAGAAAATGTAAATTACAGGTATAGGTTTGAGCAGATCCCAGAACTCTACAGGCAGGTAGTATAAGTGAAGCAGAGCTGTTTGCAATCTGTTCCTCTTTGCCTGTCTGTCTTGCCTGCTGTGTATTTACCAACTTACAGATGTGAGGAAGAACACTGAAATCCAGTTGTCAAAAGGCATCAACACACTTGTAGGAAATAATGTAGGTTTTCTTTTAGAAGTTGGCTTAGTTATAATTTATCTTTGAAGGAAACAGAATTGATCCATTCACAGCCATGTGAGGTCTAGACTCTTCAGAATGCAAATAAAAAGACAATATTGACTGTTGAGGAAGTAACTGAGTACATAAAACAATTTAGTGAACTTTTCTTTTTTAAAATTTTTATCTTGATTTATATGTGTGTGCGTGCATATGTGCGTGCTCGCAAGCATACCCAAGTGCAGTGTCTGTGGAGGCCAGAAATGGGCATCAGATTCCTTGGAGCTGGATTAACAAGTGCCCTGGGATACCTTGAGTGGGCTCTGGGAACCAAACTCAGATCCTTGACAAAAGCAATAAATGCTCTTAACCACTGAGCCACCTCTCCAGTCCTATAACTTTTTATTAAGTCTTATTTCAGTATGCTCCATGGATTCCAAATTATATCTCTTCAAAAACATATTTGCTAATGTTTATAAATATGCGGGGATTCAATAAAAGCTTCAGAAGTTTTGGAGATATCAGAGGGAATCTACCCACAGTCTATGTGGGGAGTTAATAAAAGCTCCAGAAGTTCCAGAGCTCTAACTACAGTCAGTCTAGGAGAATCAGAAAGTAGTTATTCACATCTTTAATCCCAGCACACGGAGAATCCTGGGAGTGGTGACCTACACCCTTAATCCCAACTGAATTGAGGACACTTTAGATTATAGAAGGAATTCCAGGCTCCCAAGCAGACAGTGGTGGGGCCATGCCTTAATTTACCAAAAGGGTATTTAAGACAGGATAGAAACATAGGAGGGGAAGCCAAGCCAAGGGAAGAGAGGCTGAGGAAGCTGGAAGACAGCTAGCTAAGATCTGACTGTGGTGTTTGTTCTCTCTAATACCTCCGACTTCTATTCGTGCAACATAAATATTTACCCAAGTTGTTACCATATATGTCTCCAAAGTACTATAAGGTAAGACCAAGTCTCTTACAGAAAAAAAAAATTTACAAATCAGTTTGTCTTAACTATAAATTGATATCTTACTTAATCCCACCCCCTTAGTGCCTAGCACAGCCCTCTGGTGAGACAGAAAATAGAGCTGTGCCTATGGCACCTTCTTGTTCATTAATCTCTCATGATCTGCCATACGCTCTCAAGTGCCTTGTGTGTGAAATTTCAGTTAGTTCACAAAGCACCTCCATGATGTGTATCCCAGTATGGTTCTCATTTGACTAAGAACATACACATGCACAGATATTACAGCTGCTCGTGCTCACAAGCTTAGGAAGCAGGAAGCTTCCTTACAAACTGAACACCCCCCACCCCCAAATCCCCCCACCCCGCCTTCAAAGCCCATGGATGCTGGGGTGTGGAAGCCAACACAGTGGTTTGCTGAAGTTCCTAACTTTTTGAATGAATTTTACCATCAGTGATGAGTCAGAAGGAAATAGTGCCGTCTGATTCCATTCAGAGGAAGACTAGTTCATGTCCCCCAAACACTGAAACAACAAAACCAACAAGTGGACTGAATACAAGGAAGTGAAAGCTGAGACACAATAGACTGTGCGCCATGTATTTCCATCCCTATAGAATTCCAGAAAAACTAAATTACACCAACTGCAGACTGGCTGACATGGGAGCCAGGGGAAGGGAAGGAACTGGCTTCAAAGGGGCAAGAGGGGAGGCAAGAAGATAAGACATCCCACTTATCCCCATCCTGTGGGAATAGTTCTCAGAAGCCCCTACAACTGTCTCCCTTGGCCAATAGGAAGCATGCAGCTTGGGGGGGGGGAATTCTGGAGCCAGAGGCATCACTGATTCTAACAAGAGTGCTTTCCTTGCATGAACAAAGATTTGGGGTTGATTTTTACCACTACATATAAGCTAGGAATGGTGTCACACAACTGGGGTCCCAGAGCTGCACAGGTGGAGACAAGAGGACCAGACGTTTAAGGTCATCTGCAGCTGTACA